>OW386285.2:189352543-189622853 GCA_936432065.2 Rutpela maculata
AACAAGAAACCACTCAACGTATGCTACATAGATTATCAAAAAGCCTTTGACAGCGTGCCACACTCCTGGCTTTTGGAAGTCCTACGCATCTACAAAATAGATCGAACCATAATAGGTTATCTGGAGGAGGCGATGTCCAGCTGGAACACTGAACTCAAACTCTCCTTGCCAAATGGAACAACTGACGTCGGAAAGGTGAAAATCAAAAGGGGTATTTTCCAAGGGGACGCCCTAAGCGCCCTGTGGTTCTGTCTGGCCCTAAACCCACTCTCTGAAATGCTGATTCGAACGTCACAAGGATATCCCATAACACCACGGAAGTCCGTAGGCCACCTCTTCTACATGGACGACTTGAAACTCTATGCAGGAAACCGCAAAGAGCTCGACAAGTCCATCAAAATGGTTAGCAAATTCTCTGAAGACATTAAGATGCAGCTTGGCCTAGAAAAATGTAGAATTAATGCTATGGAGGGCGGAAAATGGGTGGAACAATTCCCGTTTCCAACTGATGAAGGCGAGATAGAAGGTATGGAGGAGGACGAGATCTATAAATACCTAGGGGTCGACCAGAAGTGCACATTGGATAACAAGACCATGAAGAGTAAAGTAAGGGATAAGCTGAAAGAGAGAATCACGGGTATACTCAAATCCAGCTTATCAGGAATCAACAAGGCTAAAGCGGTCAACACGTATGCCCTTCCGGTCGCTACCTACACTTTTGGCATCATCTGCTGGACACAAACAGAACTAGCATCCCTGGATACACTCACTAGGACTCTGTTCACTAAATTTAGAGCTCACCACCCAAAAAGCTCCATAGAACGTTTCCATCTACCTCGCCCACGTGGCGGAAGAGGTATAATTCATCTGAGCACACAGCATGCGCATCAAGTATACAACCTACATTCGTACTTCACGCGGAAAGCCCAAACCAGTCCGCTACATGCAGCCATAGTGAACACAGATAACCATCTCACTCCACTTAACCTCCACTCACTAACTCACCAACCAGAGACCCGAACCCAACAACACAACGTATTATTAGAGAAATGGAAGTCCAAACCACTCCACGGAAAATATCCCAATTCAATCGCAGGGAACAATATTGACCGCGACGCAACGTTCAGCTGGCTAACGACTGGTAATCTATTCCCAGAGACTGAAGGATTCCTAATAGCAATACAAGACAAGGTAATAGCCACTCGTAATTACATGAAGCATATAATCGGGGATGCCACGATTGCCACGGATAGATGCAGGGCGTGCTCCAGGACTGGGGAGAGCATTGAGCACATTATAGGGGGATGTTCCACCTTAGCCCCAACCAGCTACACGAATCGCCACGACAATGTAGCAAAAATAATTCACCAGGCACTGTTAATGCAGATTAAACCGAACCACACCCAAATTCCGTACTACCAATATACACCCACACCAGTGATACTAACCGACACTGCTAAACTGTACTGGAATAGAACTGTCATTACTGACAAACACATCCCCAACAACAGGCCAGATATTGTATTAACAACCGACAGCCAAACGTACCTGATCGATATCACCGTACCACTACCAGAGAACATGGAGAAGAAGGAAAGAGAGAAGGTTACAAAATACTTACCTCTTGCTGAAGAGATTAGGCAGATGTGGCAACAAGAAAAGGTGACCATAGTTCCCATCGTAATTGGTGCCACAGGTGAAGTACCCACCAGTCTGAAACCGGCCCTAAAATCACTAAATATTAAGAAGAGCATCTACCTTCAGATGCAAAAATCAGTCATCATCGACACTTGCAACATTGTCCGCACATTTTTACATCTGCAATGAGATAATCAAGCTGACTACAGGCCCCTTGATTATCAGCACCTACCCTCCTAAAGGAGAGAGTCCCGCAAATAATAATAATAATAATAATAATAATAATAAATAATAATAATAATAATAAGACAGACAAGTTTGTCGAGGGACGTACTGGTGATCTGTCTGACCCAAGGAATTATAGACCAATCACCTGTCTGAACTCCTGCTACAAGCTATTTACTCGTATCTTGTATGCTCGGACACTACGGCAGGTTGATCCGGTCTTCCAGCAGATATACGAGCAGCGTGGCGGCAAGAAGGGCATGGCAGGTTGTAAGGACAGCCTGCTGGTAGACCGCTGTATTACACAGGACTCTGTGCAGTACAAGCGGAATCTATCGATGGCCTGGATTGACTATCGTAAGGCATTTGACACAACATCACATGAACTTTTGTTACATTTGCTCAAATGTCTTGCGGTAGCAGAGCAACTAGTGAGATGCATAGAACAACTGCTGCCACTCTGGAGGACCCGCTTCACCATAACATCAGGTGCACAGCGGGTTACAACAAAGCAGGTGGCATTCAGAAGAGGAGTATTCCAGGGAGATTCTCTGAGTCCCCTCCTCTTTTGCATCTCACTGCTGCCGTTATCTGTTGAACTCCGCCAAACTCGCGGGTACCAATGTGGACCACCCAGCAACCGGAGGCATAAAGTCACCCATTTATTCTATATGGATGACCTGAAACTGTATGCCTCCGGAGAGCGTGAACTTCAAAATGCTCTAAGGGTGGTCGAGGAGTACACGCGGGCCATTGGTATGGAGTTCGGGTTGGACAAGTGCGCGGTCGTCCACCTCAAGAGAGGGCGATGCGGGGAATTTTCTGAGGACGCGCAGCTCGCAGACGGAAGCATCCTAAGACATCTGGATGCCGGAGAGACCTACACATACCTGGGTGTGCAACAACATCACATCCAAGATGTGCAACAAATCAAGGAATCTCTCCGCGGCAAGTACAGACGCCTACTCCGAAAGATTTGGTCGTCCGAACTTTCGGGGAAGAATAAGGCGTCTGCTACTAACATGCTTGCCGTTCCTGTTCTGCTCTACTCCTTTGGAGTAGTAAAATGGACGGTAGATGAGCTGCGCCAACTAGACAGAGACACCCGCAAGATGATGAACATCCATAGGAGAATTCATCCTAGATCGTCCGTTCCTCGTGTTTACCTCCCACGTCATCGGGGGGGCCGAGGACTCTTGGGTCTGGAGTGTATGCATGGCAGAGTAGTACTGAGTATGGCATGTAACATCCTCAGGAGCTCGGATCCGCTCCTGCTATTAGTGAGAGATCACGAAATCGCAGGGGTGGGCGCAGGATTGTTTAAGGCAGCAAAAAGAGCCGCAGATGAACTCGGTCTCGTATTCGACGCCAGACGAGGCGGCCGGCGCGGTGCTGACCCAGAGTCAGTCACTGAGCTTCACCGACTCGTCTGAAAGCCCAAATAAAAGCTGCCGAACAGGAGAGCCTGTTTAGGCAGCATGTCGATAAACCCATGCACGGTGTATACTACAAAAACATGGAAACACTGGGTTTATCGACTAGGCTGACATTCGCCTTTTTAAGGTCAGCTGGGCTTAAGTCGGAGACCGAGGGATTCATTGTGGCCTGTCAGGATGGTGTAATAAACACCTTGGTCTACCGGAGCCGCGTAATGGGTGTAGAGGTCCCTGATACCAACTGCAGGACCTGCCGTCAGGCGCAGGAATCGCTGATGCATTTGCTTTCAGCATGCCCGGTATACGCGATTTCGGCCTACATCCACCGCCATAACGCGGCTTTACGAGTGCTATACTACCACCTACGGCACTCGTATGGGGTAGACCAAACACCAGTGCTGCCTTACATCCCCGGAGATATTGAGTCCGTTGTCGAGAACGAGAGGTGCCGAATTTATTGGAACTACTCGTTCCCGACCGTCAGGCTAATTCAAGCCAACAAGCCTGACATAGTCCTCCTCGACCATCAGAACAAAGTGATGTTTGTCATCGAATTCTCAGCACCTGCTGAGACAAATATCGCTTTGAAGGAGAGGGAAAAACGGACCAAATATCGTGATCTCCGGTATGAGCTCCAAGTGCTGTACCCAGGCTACTCTATCAAGATGGTCGTCCTAATAATCGGCGTACTCGGAGGGATGAAGCCTTCGCTGCTCTCAGAATTGAAGATCATACCGGCCTGTCAGAATTCGGCAGAATGGTTGGCAGGCCAGATGCAGAAGGCGGTTATCTTGGGGTCCCTTCGTCTACTTAGGGCACACGATTTAGGTATTTGCAGTCACTAACTCCACAGGTCGTGGAGAGTGGCTGCAAGGAATTCGCCGGCGCGGCTACCGTGAGGTGTCGGAGGCCACGGAAGTCCTGTCCGGCAGCGGGCAAACCGAAAAAAAAAAAAAAAAAAAAAAAAAATAATAATAATAAGACAAAGAACCTCCAAGAACTAGGAATCTCAGCTGGTATAAGAAGCCAAATGCAGAAAGCAGTAATTCTTGGCACTACATCTATAGTTAGATCCTTCCTTAGTATTCCCGTCTGAATGTATCATCTTGCTATAAAAGCCGATGATATATTTTTTTTTTTTTAAACCCACTGAAAGTGGTGAAAAGAATGATAATGATGATAATAATAATAATAATAAATCTTTATTACCATAAATTCGTAACATACAGAACATTGGTATCGTCAAAATATATAATCTAACATTTACACGAAGTTGGAATATAAAATTTCAAAATATCCAGTATTACGTATTCTTGTCTAGTCAGTAAATATACTCGTTGAATGAGTAAAAACATTTACTTATAAAAAATTTTTTGGTTTTGTTTTTAAATGTATTGCGATATTATTACTTTATCTGATAAAGTATTTGTCTCGGTCTTGTTGCCTACACGGTCATTAAATACAGTTTTTAGTGATATCTGTTGAGTTCTATTGCTTAAGTAAGAATGGAAAATGTCAAGGTATTTTCCTCTTATCCCGTAATTCTCTAATTTGTAAAGTAATAACTAGTGATTAATTGACTCGAAGGCGCGAGAGAAATAAAAAAATATCCCAGCCACTTTCTCTTTTCTGTCAATGCATTCGGAAATGAAACACAGGGCCTTGTATATAGCGAGTTCAGTTGAACTTTTTGGCAGAAATCCATACTGATGACTAGTTAGAATGTTGAATTTTTTGATATATGAAAATAGTCTATTGTAAATTAGTTTTTCAAATATTTTCGACACTGCTGGTACAAGGGAGATGGGCCTATAATTGTTTATCTGTGTTTTAGACCGGTATTACTCTGGCCACTTTTAATAAGTCAGGGAAAATATCACGCATAAAACAAATATTTATAATATATGATAATGGCTCGGCTATCAGGTTTATGATTTTTTTGATGAGGCTAATAGGTATTTCGTCGAAACCTGAAGATTTTTTTGGCTTAAGGTCGGGCACTACTTCACAGATTTCTTGAGGACTAGTTGGTGTCAGAAACATGGAATGCTTTAGTCTGCTAAGACTAATATTGCAAGTTGGCATGGCTGATCAACAAAAAGATCAGCTATTTGCTGTGGGTCGTCTACCCTTACATCATTAACAATAAGAGAAATATTTTCGTTTATATTTTTTTTGTTTTTGTTTGTTACATCTTTGAAGATGTCCCACACTGCTTTAGACTTATTCTCAGCAGTTCTTATTTTATTGTCATTGAGTGATTTTTTGTAGTCCGACAGAACTTTTTTGTATGCCTTTTTTCTAGACTTGTATAGTTCAAGAATATTTGTATTGTTTGCGTGTTTGTAAAACAGCTTCAGGTCACGCAGATTTTCTGACAGGTATTTAATTTCCGGATTGGAAGTTTGTTTATGTTTTTCCTGATGGGACACAGTTTTGATTGGAAAAGCAACATCAAGGTAATATCTTAATGTATTTAGGAAGTTGTCACTCATTTTGTTTACATCGACTTCGTTGTATATCTCCGCCCAGGTTTCCTTATCTAAGTAAAATTTAAATGTATTTAAGTTTTCTTCGTTGAAAAATTTCTTATTCATTTTTGCGGACTGATTTTTGTCTAATTTATAATTTTTTATACTTAGTCTTTGACTGTAATGGTCTGATATCATGCTTTTTATTACTTCACAATTAAGTAATTAAGTAATATTAATATTGTATCTATATATAGGCCGCCACATGTCAACGCTACAAAAAATGATTGGAATAATATTTTTGCTCAATTTCAGGGAAATACTATTATAGGGGGCGATTTCAATGCCCACCATAATTTGTGGGGTTCTATGAACAGCGATAATAGAGGAAATATACTTGTCGAAGCGCTAGATAATGTAGACCTTGTAGTTTTAAATAATGGGGAGCCAACGAGAGTAACCCGCCATGCACAACCTCCTTCAATCGTTGATCTAACTTTAGTATCTGCTAATCTTGCCAACTTTGTCTCGGAGGAAATAATCCCAACAACAAAGTGGAAGGAATCTGCTGCTGATTGGTCCCTGTTCAGTATGCTATTAGAAACTGAACTCAGTAACTTCTCAACTGACCTTAACAATATGGACCAGTTCACATTCCTATCGAATGCAATAAATAATGCTGCTACAGCTTCCATCCTATTAACGTCTCGGCCTATGTGGTGGAACGACGAATGCACTAGTTTATACAATGAGCGAAAAAATGCTCTTAATAATTATAAAATAGTAGCTAACTTAGAAAACTATCTCATCTACAAAAATATCGAAGCTGAAAGCAAGTATATGTTCAAACAAAAAAGCAAACAGTGCTGGAAAAATTGCTTAAACAACTTAAATAAAAACACTTCTCCTTCACAAATCTAGTCAGTAATGAAAAAAATAAAGAACTCAAATGAGGCCTATCCCACGACCCTTTTAAGTCAAGACTATTGAAGAAATGTTTAATAAATTAGCACCCTCATTTGTACCTAACCAACTTCCAGTCACCGGCACTGAACTAAGTAATAGTGAATATAGTTTTCTAGGAAGAAAATTCTCCTTATCAGAGTTGGCAGATGCAATTAAAACAACGCAAAGTACAACTCCTAGGAAAGACAATTTTACATACACAATTATTGAAAACCTATCCACAACTGCACAAGAAATTCTGTTACAAATCTTTAACAATTGGTGGATGAATGGAAATTACACTACACAAGTTAAAAGAGATTATTATTTTAGTAGAGTGCATTAATACGCTTATTGTGCCTTAAACGAGGGTTTCGTCGTCACAAGCTGAATTTGATATAAAATTAATGATGATATACTGATGTTTCAAAATCTCAAAGCCGTAAAAAAATGTCCTACTCAAAAGGTCATTATAATCAAAAAACGAGTTATAGCTTAGTGACTTAGGTGTTTTGATATTTCCACTTTTGAGTAATAGCAAATCCTTTTACCCATGAATAGAACTAGTCAAAATAAGTATATTTTCGAAAAGACCCACCTCGAGAAATCATGCCTGCTCCCCCTGCCCCCCCTCAAAGGGGCAACCTGTATCAGCCTATATATATATTTTTTTCTCAAATACGGTAGGAGCTAGAGGAATGATCTTGGCGCCATTCGATAGAGTATAAAATTTTGCATAAGACCCTCCATTTGCTTTTTGCTATTTTCTTTTTTTTAAGGCCCCACAGCAAAAAAAGGGGTGAGGAGCCTTCCAACAACGACACATGTTTGGCTATACCTCTAAAACGGCCCAATAAATCAAAATTCTACAAGATATAAAAAATAAAGACCATTATTTTTTCTATCGATTGGTGTATTATTTGTATATGTTATTTGTTTATATAAAGCCGTCAGTGGCGTACAAAGAGAAAGCTGCACATGTGCATAATGAATTTATTTAAAATAATTTATTATTGTTGTTAAAAACTGCGAAAATATTGATTGTAGGTACCTGTTCAAAATTATTACATTATTATTGTTTGTAACAACATAGAACTTATTTTTATGCGTATGTCTGGCCACCGAGCTCTCTACTATTTGCTTATTTCTAAAACCTAATAGAGACAGCTTAAATATATCATCATACAGACCTATCTCCCTCATGTCTTGCCTTACTAAAACATTCGAAAGAATGATTAAGGCAAGACTTGAGTGGTACTTGGAATATCATGCATACTTACCTAGATCTCAATATGGATTTCGACGTGGCCAAGGTACCTGGATGCGGTAGCTCAGTTAGTTACTGATGTTCAGTGTACTTTTTGCGAAAATAAATATCTGGCTTGCCTTTTTTTAGACCTACAGGGAGCATATGACTCGGTGGATTTAAATATACTTAACGATAAATTAGCATGCATGGGTATAAGTAGAAAAGTAGCTACAAATACAGTGGAAATATATACAAATCGGGAGATCTATATTCGCGACCACAATAATTTTCTTCATGGCCCAAGAATTTATCACAGGGTATTCCACAAGGGTCCGTATTAAGCCCCTCTACTATTTAATGTTTACACTGCCGACTTTCACAAAGTTTTCGATGATACCGTACACGTCACGCAGTATGCAGATGACTTCGCGTTTTATTCTATCCATGGTTCTTATGAAGAATGTCTAAGATCCTTACGATACATAATGTACATCATTAAAATGTATACTATAGAGCACGGCTTTACTATCTCTTCGGAAAAGTCTGTTGTGATAATTTTCACCAGACACAGATTGAGAACACCAGAAACTGTGAACTTATGTGGCTATACCATACCTGTAGCCAATGACTATAAATATCTAGGCATTGTATTAGATAAAAAACTGTTATGGACCAAGCACATAAAGCACATTAAAAATAAATGTGTAAAAGGCATCAATATGCTAAAATGCGTTGCAAAAAATAAATGGGGAGCAGACCCTGAAATAGCTCTGATGTTCTACAGGTCGTATATACGCTCTATCTTAGATTATGGATGTACACTATATGGATCTGCATCCAACACAAATTTACCCTTGGATCGAATACAATTCAAAGCAGTCAAAATATGCATTGGCGCTATGAGGTCTTCCAATTGCCCTGCAATTTTGGCTGAAACACAGGAACCGCCTTTAAGTTTGAGAAGGCAATATTTAGCAAACAAGTTTTTAATTAAAATAAGAGGAGTTAATACAAATGTGCTAACTAGAAGAATTTGTTTGCTTACATCCGAATGCCTTACTAACAGATTTTGGGCACTAAAAAATAATCCACCACTTGTAGATGCGTTTTTAGACACAAATGAGTATAATGATAATTTAAATATCACATCATTTCATTTAAACCCACTCTCATCTTCCCTAAGTATGGAGAACACCCAACAGAAAATCGTATTATTATGAAGTCCATATTGAGCTCCCATAATAATAAATACATAATATACACAGACGGATCTAAAAATGAAACAGGAACTGGTTGTGCTGTTTACATATCAAACACCAATCAAACTTTTACGTATAGAATTCTTGACCAAAGCTCAATATTCACAGCAGAACTATACACATTAGACTGTGCTCTTATAGTTATTGTAGAAGGTAATATCGGAAACTCTATAATAGTATCAGATTCACAAGCTGCATTGTTGTCTCCCTGAAGGAATCTAATACAACATAATAATTATCTAATTTGCAATATCAAACATAAATTAATTACCCTAGCTAAAAAAAGGTGTTGCCGTCACATTTATTTGGGCCAAAGGACATTCAGGGATCGATGGAAATAAAAGGGCGGATCAATCAGCAAAAGAGGCTATCAGAAAAACTGAAATAAATAACATTATTCTAAACTCCGATTTCAACAATCTATTTAAAGCAAACATAAAAGAAAACTGGCAAAAGTTATGGGCAGAATATGTTAGATCTTCGAAAAATCCATTCTTCTGTACCCAATTCAATTCCTTATATATTTGATTATTACGTCCCAAGATATGTTTCCACTACTATAACTAGGTCAAAGCTAAACCATGGTTCCTTTTCGTCACACCTTTATAAATTAGGAGTCGTAGAGTCGCCGTCCTGCACGTGTGATCACATTTCTATAGGGGATTTAGACCATTTATTACTTCCACATCCAGTGGAAGTATAGTAATGACAAACAAATTTTTTAAAATGTTTATTGTTCAAATAGGCTTAGAATGTCATGAAACGTCGAGATTTTAAGTTTGGGCGAAAAAAAAAATTTCTGTCTGTCGGTCTGTCTGTAACTTTTTTTTGTGCGCACGTTTACTCTGGATCCGTTTAAGATATTGACTTGAAATTTGGTACACATATGTACCTTAACGAGATCTGGAACTAGATTATATTTTCATCTTGTTCTGTCGAAGGGTGGGGGGTAAATTGGGGTAAATTTGGGGTAAATAGGTAAATCAAGCAGGTAAGAGTCCATAAAATTGGTATTGGTACAAGAGAAGCTAAGGTCTCAAAAAAATTATCCCCCCCCCCATTATTAAAGGGGATGAAAAAAAATTGTGATTTAGTGTGTGTACAAGAACCAGAAATCTCAAAATATTTTTTTACTTCATCCATCCCCACTACTACCCCCCTATCACCACCCCCACCACACTACCGATGTGGGGTATTGTTTTATGGGTTTTTGGGGTAGAGCATTTCAAATATTATGTTATTAAAGTTCCATAAACAATTATTTCCACATACAAAATTTTTTCGTTGTAAGTGACTTGGATAGAAAATATGGATGTGGAAGTAGTGATCCCTTGGGCAGCGGTTTTTCTTGCTTGTGGTAGCGAACCTAAATAGTGAATTTAGATTTTTAAATGTTCAGTTTCCAGTCAACTTAACACACTTATTAAGTGCTAATAATCCTCAAATTTTTAGTGCAGTTATAAACTTTTTGAAACAAGCTAATTTGAGAATATAAGAAATAAATAATACTCCCTACCATTTTCTCTTTGGTAATTATTCTGTGCCAAAGAATTTTTTCGGATGCCCCCCCCCCCAAAAAAAAACATACATATCAAATAGCATATCAAAATAACATATCAAAAGGCCATCGACTGAGGTCCTTCAGCCTGTCTTTTTTATAACAAATAAGTCATTTACAAAGCTGTTGTACTAATTATAACTACATACTGTATAGTAAAAAAAAAAATGTTTATCGGATAATTAAATTTAAACAATATTAATAGTCCAATCAATGATCAGCGTGAAGTTATCCACGAATTTCCATCCACACTTTATGACGTAGGGTAACTCTAAGTTGGGATAGATGAACATGCCTAACTGTAATACTCTCTGGTCTCTACCAAAATTTGTGGGAGTGGGGGCCTCTACAAATGCAACGCCCATATGCCTTTCAAGTTGCGCATGCGTGGGTGAGACCAAGACAATTTTCAACTTCGGATGCACATTGCATGAAATAATTCATAATTGGCTTTGGCAATACAATCATGGCATCAAATGTATAAGACATATAAAGAAAGGTATTAGGTGTCATACACCAGAATCAAAATTAGACCTAGGCCCGCAGGAGGGAGTGGGTGAATTTTTAATTGTTGATTGCACTTTGCATGAAATAATTCATAACTTGCTTTGGCATTACGATCACGACATCAAATTTATGAGATATATAAAGGAAGGTTTTATGTATAGCAGACCAGAGTCAAAATTAGGCATGGCCCCATTGGAGACAGTGGGTGAATTTTTAATTGTTGGACGCATATTGCGTGAAATAATTGATAACTTGCTTTGGCATTGCGATCACTTCATCAAATTTATAACACATGTAAATAATGGTCTCACGTATCATGGAAGAGAGTCAAAATTTGATCTAGCCCCGTAGGAGAGAGTGGTGAATTTTTAATTGTTGATTGCACTTTGCTTCAAATAATTCATAACTTGCTTTGGCATTACGATCACGGAATAAAATTTTTGGGACATATAAAGGAAGGTTTTATGTATCGTGGACCAGAGTCAAAATTGACCCTAGCCCCGTAGGAGAGAGTGGCTGAATTTTTAACTGTTGATTGCAATTTGGATGAAATAATTAATAACTTGCTTTGGCATTACCATCACGGCATCAAATTTATGGGACATATAAATAAAGTTATTACGCATCGTACACCATAGTCAAAATTAGGCCTAGCCCCGTAGGAGAGAGTGGGTGAATTTTTAATTGTTGACCACAATTTGCATGAAATAATTCATAACTTGCTTTGGCATTAAGATCACGGCATCAAACTTACAAACATAGTCAAAATTAGGCCTAGCCCCGTAGGAGAGAGTGGGTGAATTTTTAATTGTTGACCACACTTTGCATAAAATAATTCATAACTTGCTTTGGCATTACGATCACGGCATGAAACTTATAAACCATATAAAGAAAGGTATTACGCATCGTACACCATCGTCAAAATTAGGCCTAGCCCCGTAGGAGAGAGTGGGTGAATTTTTAATTGTTGACCACACTTCGCATGAAATAATTCATAACTTGCTTTGGCATTACGATCACGGCATCAAATTTATAAAACATATAACGAAAGGTATTACGCATCGTACACCATCGCCAAAATTAGGCCTAGCCCCGTAGGAGAGAGTGGGTGAATTTTTAATTGTTGACCACACTTCGCATGAAATAATTCATAACTTGCTTTGGCATTACGATCACGGCATCAAATTTATGGAACATATAAAGAAAGATACTACGTATCGTACACCATAGTCAAAATTAGGCCTAGCCCCGTAGGAGAGAGTGGGTGAATTTTTAATTGTTGACCACACTTTGCTTGAAATAATTCATAACTTGCTTTGGCATTACGATCACGGCATCAAACTTATAAAACATATAAAGAAAGGTATTACGTATCACACACCATAATCAAAATTAGGTCTAGCCCCGTAGGAGACAGTGGGTGAATTTTTAATTGTTGACCACACTTTGCTTGAAATAATTCATAACTTGCTTTGGCATTACGATCACGGCATCAAACTTATAAGACATATAACGAAAGGTATTACGCATCGTACACCATCGTCAAAATTAGGCCTAGCCCCGTAGGAGAAAGTGGGTAAATTTTTAATTGTTGACCACACTTTGCTTGAAATAATTCATAACTTGCTTTGGCATTACGATCACGGCATCAAATTTATGGAACATATAAAGAAAGATACTACGTATCGTACACCATAGTCAAAATTAGGCCTAGCCCCGTAGGAGAGAGTGGGTGAATTTTTAATTGTTGACCACACTTTGCTTGAAATAATTCATAACTTGCTTTGGCATTACGATCACGGCATCAAATTTATAAAACATATAACGAAAGGTATTACACATCGTACACCATCGCCAATATTATGATCAGTTAACCATATACCTGTACACATACGAAATAATTTCTCCAAACCAGCATGGTTATACCAAAAATAAAAACACTGATACGGCCGTCACTAATTTTGTTATTGAAATTTTTAGAGCACTAGACAATAAGATTCCAACTCTGGGGCTCTTTATAGATTTTACTAAGGCTTTCGATAATGTAAACCATGAGCTATTACTTGCAAAACTCTTTAGGTATGGCATTAGGGGTGTAAATCTACAATTGTTTGAATCATATCTTCAGGGACGCACCCAGATAGTTCGTTTGCCAAATGGAAAAGCAAGCTCCAGTCTAAACATAGCAGCTGGTGTCCCTCGGGGATCAATATTAGGCCCTTCACTTTTTCTACTTTTTGTAAATGACTTGAATTTTTATTTGAGGAATATAAAATCGGTAACAATTACACAATATGCTGACGATACCAATGCACTGATATCAGCTGAAAATATAGACAGTCTCATGACACTTGCGTGCACATATGATTGTGAAGTGGGCTCAGCAAAATCATTTATGTCTAAATGACAATAAAACGCAGTGTGTGCTATTTAGATCTCAGAGGTCTACATACTCTCTGAACAATAACTTTCCTATAAAAACTACAAACTGTATAAAAATGCTAGGAATCACCTTAGACAGTCATCTGCAATGGAACTCTCACGTTGAAACTCTCTGTGGAAAGCTGAGCAAATCCTGCTATGCATTAAGATTTCTAAAAAATTTCTGCAGCAGCAACATCCTTAAAACACTGTATTATTCATCCTTTCACTCCCATCTGAGAAATGGTATTGTAAACTGGGGGAACAGTGCGCAGAACCAACGGGTTTTTATTTTACAGAAGGTTGCAATAAGAATTTTAGCTAATCTAGGTTATCGGGAATCCTGCAGAAATGCTTTTCGCCAACTAGGTATATTAACGGTTATTGGTACCTACATCTATGAAGTTTGCTGCTTCATTTTCAAAAACAGAGCTATATTCACCCAAAATATAACTCCGCACGATCATAACACTCGTCATAAGTTTGAACTTCAACCTGATTCTCACTCGACCTCTTTATACCAAAGAAGCATTATATACATTGGCTGTAAACTATTTAATTTTTTACCTCTGGAAATTAAGGAGTCTGGAAATCAATATATTTTCAAAAAATCACTCAAAAAGTACTTAATAGACAAAAATTGTTACACACTGAATGAATTTTTTTTATATACTGTTTAAATACATGGTTGTTTAAAAATTGTTCTACATAGTTTTTTTTACATTGTATTTATATTTATCTGTTTGTATTTATATTTTACTTTGTACTGTTATTTTACTTGTTAGTTACTAGTTTTATTACTTTATGAAGTTCACTTTTAAATCTTGTTGTGACGTGGCTCATCAAATATGTTGTATTATCTTTTTGATGTATATATGTATCTGATGAAAATAAATATATCTATCTATCTATCTATCTATCTATGCCTAGCCCCGTAGGAGAGAGTGGGTGAATTTTTAATTGTTGACCACAATTTACATAAAATAAATCATAACTTGCTTTGGCATTACGATCACGGCATCAAATTTACGGAACATATAAAGAAAGGTATTATGTATCGTACACCATAGTCAAAATTAGGGCCAGCCCCGTAGGAGAGAGTCAGTGAATTTTTAATTGTTGATTGCATTTTGCATGAAATAATTCATAACTTGCTTTGGCATTACGATCACGGCATCAAACTTATAAACCATATAAAGAAAGGTATTACGCATCGTACATCATAGTCAAAATTAGGCCTAGCCCCGTAGGAGAGAGTGGGTGAATTTTTAATTGTTGACCACACTTTGCATAAAATAATTCATAACTTGCTTTGGCATTACGATCACGGCATCAAATTTATGGAACATATAAAGAAAGATACTACGTATCGTACATCATAGTCAAAATTAGGCCTAGCCCCGTAGGAGAGAGTGGGTGAATTTTTAATTGTTGACCACACTTTGCTTGAAATAATTCATAACTTGCTTTGGCATTACGATCACGGCATCAAATTTATAAAACATATAACGAAAGGTATTACGCATCGTACACCATCGCCAAAATTATGCCTAGCCCCGTAGGAGAGAGTGGGTGAATTTTTAATTGTTGACCACAATTTGCATAAAATAATTCATAACTTGCTTTGGCATTACGATCACGGCATCAAACTTATAGGACATATAACTAAAGATATTACGCATCGTAATACTATAGTCAAAATTAGGCCTAGCCTCGTAGGAGAGAGTGGGTGAATTTTTAATTGTTGACCACACTTTGCATGAAATAATTCATGACTTGCTTTGGCATTACGATCATGGCATCAAACTTATAAAACATATAAAGAAAGGTATTACGCATCGTACACCATAGTCAAAATTAGGCCTAGCACCTTAGGAGAGAGTGGGTGAATTTTAAATTGTTGACCACAATTTGCATAAAATAATTCATAACTTGCTTTGGCATTACGATCACGGCATCAAATTTATAAAACATATAACGAAAGGTATTACGCATCGTACACCATCGCCAAAATTATGCCTAGCCCCGTAGGAGAGAGTGGGTGAATTTTTAATTGTTGACCACAATTTGCATAAAATAATTCATAACTTGCTTTGGCATTACGATCACGGCATCAAATTTACAGAACATATAAAGAAAGGTATTATGTATCGTACACCATAGTCAAAATTAGGGCCAGCCCCGTAGGAGAGAGTGAGTGAATTTTTAATTGTTGATTGCATTTTGCATGAAATAATTCATAACTTGCTTTGGCATTACGATCACGGCATCAAACTTATAGGACATATAACTAAAGATATTACGCATCGTACACTATAGTCAAAATTAGGCCTAGCCCCGTAGGAGACAGTGGGTGAATTTTTAATTGTTGACCACACTTTGCATGAAATAATTCATGACTTGCTTTGGCATTACGATCATGGCATCAAACTTATAAAACATAAAGAAAAGTATTACGCATCGTACACCATAGTCAAAATTAGGCCTAGCCCCTTAGGAGAGAGTGGGTGAATTTTAAATTGTTGACCACAATTTGCATAAAATAATTCATAACTTGCTTTGGCATTACGATCACGGCATCAAACTTTTAAACCATATAAAGAAAGGTATTACGCATCGTACACCATAGTCAAAATTAGGCCTAGCCCCGTAGGAGAGAGTTGGTGAATTTTTAATTGTTGACCACACTTTACTTGAAATAATTCATAACTTGCTTTGGCATTACGCATCGTACACCATAGTCAAAATTAGGCCTAGCCCCTTAGGAGAGAGTGGGTGAATTTTAAATTGTTGACCACAATTTGCATAAAATAATTCATAACTTGCTTTGGCATTACGATCACGGCATCAAACTTTTAAACCATATAAAGAAAGGTATTACGCATCGTACACCATAGTCAAAATTAGGCCTAGCCCCGTAGGAGAGAGTGGGTGAATTTTTAATTGTTGACCACACTTTGCTTGAAATAATTCATAACTTGCTTTGGCATTACGATCACGGCATCAAATTTATGCAACATGTAAAGAAAGGTGTTATGCATCGTACACCATAGTCAAAATTAGGCCTAGCCCCGTAGGAGACAGTGGTTGAATTTTTAATTGCTGACCACACTTTGCATGAAATAATTCATAACTTGCTTTGGCATTGCGATCACAGGATGAAACTTATAAACCATATAAAGAAAGGTATTACGCATCGTACACCATCGTCAAAATTAGGCCTAGCCCCGTAGTAGAGAGTGGGTGAATTTTTAATTGTTGACCACACTTTGCTTGAAATAATTCATAACTTGCTTTGGCATTACGATCACGGCATCAAATTTATAAAACATATAACGAAAGGTATTACGCATCGTACACCATCGCCAAAATTAGGCCTAGCCCCGAAAGAGAGAGTGGGTGAATTTTTAATTGTTGACCACACTTCGCATGAAATAATTCATAACTTGCTTTGGCATTACGATCACGGCATCAAATTTATGCAACATGTAAAGAAAGGTGTTATGCATCGTACACCATAGTCAAAATTAGGCCTAGCCCTGTAGGAGACAGTGGGTGAATTTTTAATTGCTGACCACACTTTGCATGAAATAATTCATAACTTGCTTTGGCATTGCGATCACAGCATCAAATTTATAGGACATATAAAGAAAGGTACTACGTATCGTACACCATAGTCAAAATTAGGCCTAGCCCCGTAGGAGAGAGTGGGTGAATTTTTAATTGTTGACCACACTTTGCATAAAATAATTCATAACTTGCTTTGGCATTACGATCACGGCATGAAACTTATAAACCATATAAAGAAAGGTATTACGCATCGTACACCATCGTCAAAATTAGGCCTAGCCCCGTAGTAGAGAGTGGGTGAATTTTTAATTGTTGACCACACTTTGCTTGAAATAATACCATAACTTGCTTTGGCATTACGATCACGGCATCAAATTTATAAAACATATAACGAAAGGTATTACGCATCGTACACCATCGCCAAAATTAGGCCTAGCCCCGTAGGAGAGAGTGGGTGAATTTTTAATTGTTGACCACACTTCGCATGAAATAATTCATAACTTGCTTTGGAATTACGATCACGGCATCAAACTTATAAAACATATAAAGAAAGGTATTACGTATCACACACCATAGTCAAAATTAGGCCTAGCTCCGTAGGAGAGAGTGGGTGAATTTTTAATTGTTGACCACACTTCGCATGAAATAATTCATAACTTGCTTTGGCATTACGATCACGGCATCAAACTTATAAAACATATAAAGAAAGGTATTACGTATCACACACCATAGTCAAAATTAGGCCTAGCCCCATAGGAGAGAGTGGGTGAATTTTTAATTGTTGACCACACTTTGCATGAAATAATTCATGACTTGCTTTGGCATTACGATCATGGCATCAAACTTATAAAACATATAAAGAAAGGTATTACGCATCGTACACCATAGTCAAAATTAGGCCTAGCCCCTTAGGAGAGAGTGGGTGAATTTTAAATTGTTGACCACAATTTGCATAAAATTCATAACTTGCTTTGGCATTACGATCACGGCATCAAACTTATAAGCCATATAAGGAAAGGTATTACGCATCGTACACCATAGTCAAAATTAGGCCTAGCCCCGTAGGAGAGAGTGGGTGAATTTTTAATTGTTGACCACACTTTGCTTGAAATAATTCATAACTTGCTTTGGCATTGCGATCACAGCATCAAATTTATGGAACATATAAAGAAAGATACTACGTATTACGATACCATAGTCAAAATTAGGCCTAGCCCCGTAGGAGAGAGTGGGGTGAATTTTTAATTGTTGACCACACTTTGCTTGAAATAATTCATAACTTGCTTTGGCATTGCGATCACAGCATCAAATTTATAGAACATATAAAGAAAGGTACTACGTATCGTACACCATAGTCAAAATTAGGCCTAGCCCCGTAGGAGAGAGTGGGTGAATTTTTAATTGTTGACCACACTTTGCATAAAATAATTCATAACTTGCTTTGGCATTACGATCACGGCATGAAACTTATAAACCATATAAAGAAAGGTATTACGCATCGTACACCATCGTCAAAATTAGGCCTAGCCCCGTAGTAGAGAGTGGGTGAATTTTTAATTGTTGACCACACTATGCTTGAAATAATTCATAACTTGCTTTGGCATTACGATCACGGCATCAAATTTATAAAACATATAACGAAAGGTATTACGCATCGTACACCATCGCCAAAATTAGGCCTAGCCCCGTAGGAGAGAGTGGGTGTATTTTTAATTGTTGACCACACTTCGCATGAAATAATTCATAACTTGCTTTGGCATTACGATCACGGCATCAAACTTATAAAACATATAAAGAAAGGTATTACGTATCACACACCATAGCCAAAATTAGGCCTAGCCCCGTAGGAGAGAGTGTGTGAATTTTTAATTGTTGACCACAATTTGCATGAAATAATTCATAACTTGCTTTGGCATTACGATCACGGCATGAAACTTATAAACCATATAAAGAAAGGTATTACGCATCGTACACCATCGTCAAAATTAGGCCTAGCCCCGTAGGAGAGAGTGGGTGAATTTTTAATTGTTGACCACAATTTGCATGAAATAATTCATAACTTGCTTTGGCATTACGATCACAGCATCAAATTTATGGAACATATAAAGAAAGGTACTACGTATCGTACACCGTAGTCAAAATTAGGCCTAGCCCCGTAGGAGAGAGTGGGTGAATTTTTAATTGTTGACCACACTTTGCATAAAATAATTCATAACTTGCTTTGGCATTACGATCACGGCATAAAACTTATAAACCATATAAAGAAAGGTATTACGCATCGTACACCATCGTCAAAATTAGGCCTAGCCCCGTAGGAGAGAGTGGGTGAATTTTTAATTGTTGACCACACTTTGCATAAAATAATTCATAACTTGCTTTGGCATTACGATCACGGCATAAAACTTATAAACCATATAAAGAAAGGTATTACGCATCGTACACCATCGTCAAAATTAGGCCTAGCCCCGTAGGAGAGAGTGGGTGAATTTTTAATTGTTGACCACACTTTGCTTGAAATAATTCATAACTTGCTTTGGCATTACGATCACAGCATCAAATTTATGGAACATATAAAGAAAGGTACTACGTATCGTACACCATAGTCAAAATTAGGCCTAGCCCCGTAGGAGGGAGTGGGTGAATTTTTAATTGTTGACCACACTTTGCATAAAATAATTCATAACTTGCTTTGGCATTATATGTCCCAAAAATTTTATTCCGTGATCGTAATGCCAAAGCAAGTTATGAATTATTTGAAGCAAAGTGCAATCAACAATTAAAAATTCACCACTCTCTCCTACGGGGCTAGGTCAAATTTTGACTCTCTTCCATGATACGCGAGACCTTTATTTGCATGTGTTATAAATTTGATGAAGTGATCGCAATGCCAAAGCAAGTTATCAATTATTTCACGCAATATGCGTCCAACAATTAAAAATTCACCCACTGTCTCCAATGGGGCCATGCCTAATTTTGACTCTGGTCTGCTATACACAAAACCTTCCTTTATATATCCCATAAATTTGATGTCGTGATCGTAATGCCAAAGCAAGTTATGAATTATTTCATGCAAAGTGCAATCAACAATTAAAAATTCACCCACTCCCTCCTGCGGGCCTAGGTCTAATTTTGATTCTGGTGAATGACATCTAATACCTTTCTTTATATGTCTTATACATTTGATGCCATGATTGTATGGCCAAAGCCAATTATGAATTATTTCATGCAATGTGCATCCGAAGTTGAAAATTGTCTTGGTCTCACCCACGCATGCGCAACTTGAAAGGCATATGAGCGTTGCATTTGTAGAGGCCCCCCACTCCCACAAATCTTGGTAGAGACCAGAGAGTATTACAGTTAGGCATGTTCATCTATCCCAACTTAGAGTTACCCTACGTCATAAAGTGTGGATGGAAATTCGTGGATAACTTCACGCTGATGAAATAATTCCAGTGTTAGAAGTTGAATACTGAGAGACACCAGAACAAATATTTGACAACATAGTGCTAGACTCCAAAGCATTGCATTGATCGGTCAAGAATTTAATTAACTGTTCATATGTGGGCAACTCCGTAATGCTACGATGCATTTCAAAACGTTTTCTAGTATTGGGATCAATTTTCTGCATTAACCAATTAAATAGAGTAAAATCCCAGAAGTCAATTTCATATTTATTGAGAGCAAAAATATTTTCAGAAAATATATTTAAGAGAGTACGAAGAGAACTTGCGGAATCAGGTTTAGCTTTTGGTGAATTAAGAATAGTTCCCCAATAGGTCGAAATAAGTATGCATTTATTGTCATATCTTTTCTCTAGAGTTTCAAATGCAATATGATAATTATCAGAGGTTATTGGTAAATGTTTCACTAATTTTAATGGTTCATCAGATAAGGCACTTATTAAGTATTGGAATTTCTCTATGTTAGACAATTTTGTGTGATTGTGTATCAATGACTTAAACAGTTCATAGAATGAAGTCCATTCAATAGCATTACCTGAAAATTTAGGTATCTGAATCTCCGGTAGATGAACAATATTTTTATTGCTTTCGACATCAACCTTTTGATTTGTAGTAACAGCAGATGCCATTTTGGTTAATTGTATATCAACAGCTTGAATGTTATCATGCAAATCGTCTATTTCTTCCACCAGTGAATTCAGTTGATCCAAATTTTCAACTGAGAGTTGATTCAATTTTAATGATTTGCGTTCTTGAAAATCCTCGTAAATTTTGCTTAAAACATAGAGTGCGTTGAAGTGTCTGCCACAACGGCAGATGAGTATTCTGACACGGCGGTTAATTTTCTAATTACCACATTACATTCCCTTACAAAATCTTCAAACTTCATTTTGTAAGTATTGATAAGCTCCTTAATAAAGTTATATTAACCGAATGTAAATAAAATTACAAAATAGTTGTATTAATCAGTACTCACAAATACGTTGGAATGACAATATAATAACGAAAATATGTTTAGAAGAAACAAGAAAATGAATTAACTATAGCGGCAGGTTCAATAAAAAACACCGTGTGCTAGTGTCAAAATGAATTTAAGCAACAAATGTCAGTTATGAAGTAATTAATTTAAAATGGTTTTAGATGAATGTAAGGCAAAGCTGGTTTTCTTTTTTAAGGTATCCGGCTCGAAGGACCAAAAATGTTTATTAACGCGGGGATAAATCGGACGAAGGACCAGTCAGCTAAATGCTGACAAACTGAACTAATATTGATAATTGAATTTGAAATACCTTGTGACCTTGTGTATTAGCGGCACTTTCCTGGTATTGTTCCAGGTCTCCAATATGGGAATATGGCAAGGTACACAAGACACTCGTGTGGTGATAAGTAGCGGTTTTCATTATTTTGAAGTTGACCGAAAGAAATGACTTTTTATTTTTTATGTAGCATTATTATTATGCAATTTTGGTTGATATGGAAATCAAAAACAAATTTAGTTATATAAACAAAAAATGCTAGTATTGTTTTCTGAACAATACTTATAATAAAGATAAGTAAATAATCACTGCTCACGCCCAAATTTAATATGAGAGACATGTAACTAGTCATAAATATTTATATTGTTAAATGTTTTTGCTGAAATAGTTATTGTCATATCATCTGCAAACATTGTGACTTTACCATTTGTAATGTTAAATGGAAAGCCATTCACACATAAACCAAACAACAGTGGGCCGAGAACTGAACCTTGGGGAACGCCCAATTATCATTAATTTTTGAGGTATTGTCTGCCAACTTTACAACCATTTTCCGACCACTAAGATAAGATTTGATCCAACTTAAAGGAGAATTTTTGATACCTATATTATATAATTTTTCTATCTAACTGATGATTCAGTGTCAAATGCTGCAGATAGATCGAAGAATAGAGAAACAACATACTGGCCTCTATCAAGATTGGAATATACATATTCCATTAAGTGACAGCATGCTGTTTCTGTGGATTTATGCTTCCTGAAACCATGTTGAGAGTCCGTTAGGATTTTATATCTCTCTAAAATAATTTCAATTCTATTATAGACCACTCTTTCTAAAATTTTTGATAATATACTTGGGTCATTCTCAAATTAGGAGCAATTTTGTCTGGATTTTTTTTATGGTAGATAGAAGTATTATATAAAGACGCCAAACTTGGTAACTAAAATCTTTATTACATAAGTAATTGTTTGCATATAATGGTGTAAATCAACCAATGATAATTAAGAAAAAAAAATGAAAATAACTAAATGCGTATCCACGGTAATGTTATAATATCCACGGTAATGTTATAATATCCACGGTAATGTTAAATGTTGAACAGATTGTTTTTTAATTGGTCAATTTTTTTGCACTCATTTATTTGAAAATATCTTGAGGAGCAAGGTATAGGTGGTTCTTTTAATTTGCACAAAATTTCATTGGCAGGAACACTTTGTGTATCGGAAACCACGGGCCAGTAGAATTTTTCTCCACTTCTAAGCATGAATTCTACTAGCAGAATTTTATCAGTTTGGGAAGTTACAAGTCCTGAAAATAAAATGTAAATAAATCTTACCGTTTTATGCAGAATGCATGACCTTGTTACCTGGATACCAGTCATCATCATAGATAACAACCCATTCGCCAATTTTTGTGTTTTCTTCAGATTTTCTACAACCAGCTGGCTCTGACTCTTCAAGAGCTTGTATAGAAGTTGTTCCCAAAGATATAGAAGTCAAAGGAAAATGTTTGCAATAACTACCGACTTCACATATTCCACATGTTAATGTATTGAAATAAATGGTGTTCTCTAAGTGATTCCATGAGAAATTATGCACTTGCATTGTACCTTTCACTGTGGAAAAATCTTCTAGAACCTCATTGTCAATATTTTTTATGTCCTGCTCACTAACAACTTCGATTATAATTTTTTTAGTAGTCTTTCACTGCAGTAATAAATTTTTCAAAATTATTAATATCTTTTGATTGTGCCACCAATCTGTCTGCAGTACGTTTCAGTGTGGCCCCTACACCATCTGGAGCTCCCTTACCGTGTCCTGCCTCACTGTAACTCCATGATATTCGCTTTATTGCGGGAAACTTTTTTAAATAAGTACAAACCAAGGAAAATATTGTTTTGTTGCGGTATTGTGTGTTGGGACTGTCAGATAAAAAGAATAACGTGTCAATCCCTTGATATTCGTTTAGATATGCTTTTATTATCGGTATAATATGAGCGATAATAGCTTTCGAGTCATGACGAAGCGAAGGTGACACAGTACAAAAACACTGAGTTGCATCTTTTGTGTACAAAACAGCTGTGTGGAGTGTTATCTGCTGCCTGGAAGCTCCAAAATGGACCGACTGGGCTTCTGAAAAGTATTTACACGAATAATTTTCTGAGAAATCAATATGAAGAAATAGATCCCTATCACAAAGAGATTTCTTCAAATCTCTAATTTTTCTAAATTGATGAAGGACATTTCTAACGTGACTTAAAAACTTTGGGGTCTTATTTTCCAGTTCCTTAACTAGATTGTATTTATTGGTATGAATATCTTCTTTTACTGTCCTCTGAACTATAAAATCTTTATTAGTTTTGTAATTTTTTCTGATCTCTTTCTTAGTGATCCATTTTTGGTAGCTACATGCTTCATCTCCGTCAAATATTGAATATGATATCACTTTATCTTTACAGATGTTACATTTTCTAATGAGACATAACTCATTATCATCCTTACAACAAAGGTTTTCCAAAAATGCATTAATAGTTTTTTCTTGGATAACGGATAGTCGATGCAACTTTTCTATAATCAGTTTTATATTTTCCTGTAAAACGCAAAGACAAGTATCACGTGAGGCAACGTAGGGAGGTACAATCCAAAATGGTCGAAATCTACAAAATGTGTAAGATATTTTAAATTTAGAATTTTTTAAGAACTTTTTATGGAGCTCCTGCATCGTATTGTTAAGATAGCGTTTTTGCTTTTTTATTTTTTTAAATGTAATGCATTGTTTTTTTCCAGGACATTGCCTACTATTCTCATCGCTTTCCAAAAAAGCTTTTACTTCTTCTTTTATGCACTTTACTGAATTTTTCTTACCTCTTTCATAAGCCAAATATTGAGGTGTTCTTAGTTTATTTGACTTAAAATACTTGTAAGGCAAAAACTGAGTAGCTAAGTTAAGTAACTTATATTTCTTAAGAACGTTTCCTCCAATAACTTTTGTAAATACTTGCTTAGAACGATCATCTTTTAGAACTGAAAAGTTTTGACTTAGTTGTTGAGTTAGGGCTTCACCGAACAATAATTTTCTTTTCACCTCTGGTGGAACCTCGATCCCCTGTGTCACCATTTCAGTTTTACTCGAGGGTGTCAAATCAGCCAGTGACTTCTTGAACTGTTTGCCCTTCAATCTCTCATATTTTTTTCTGTATTTTTCTGAACTTCTCTTCCATTTTCCAATTTCTTCATTTTGTTTGGATATTAATCTGTATGCTCAGGCTTTAGCTTTCCTTACTCTTTTTCTTCCTACTTCTTTTCTACTACTTCCTGCTTTGGAATTAATTATATCATTTTCACCTGAAGTTTTAATCCCCTCCGCCGGCACTTGATTATCTTCAGAATGAGCTTCTTCATCACTGATTGGAGGAGTATATGTACTGAGAATATTTTGAAGTTGTTTTATTTTTTCTCGATATCTCTTATTATTTTCATTCCATTGTTTTCGTTTTCTGCGTTGTTCTCTCGGTGTTAAATCATTTATAAGCTTTAATTTTCCTTCTTCTACCCGTTTCACATATCTTTCTTTTTCCTGTTGTTGCCGTTTATATTTTTCTGGATCACTTTTAATCTTTTCTCTTCTCCTTCTTTCGCATTCTCTTTTTCTTTTGAGTTTCTCTTCCTTACTAATTTTGCCTGTATTTTTCCTTTTTGTAGTTGATTTCTTAACATTGTCTTGACTGATCTTGAAAAATAGAAAAAACATTTCATTTCAACACAATAGGATGTGAATTGTGACTAAGTTATAGAATTAGACGCAATAATCGCATTCCCATGGCTCAGTGACATTACCATGGATTTCATGATCCATGGTAATGTTTCTTTATTTATCCATGGTAATGTCAATATGGCAACCTTACTTCCTTACCGTATAAAAAATATTGTTGATTTAATCAGATAATAAGAAGTCACCTGTGATACATAATATATTTTGAAAAAAACATGTTTACTATAATAGTTACTGAAATACTTACATCCATGGGAATGTCTTCGTCAAATGTACTCTTCAAAAATAACTGTTTAAACATTCACTTACGCTTTTTAACCATCAACTGAAGCCTATTAAGTTGTGTATTAACCTAAATTGGATCTCTAAAGACATGTTTGTGGCGACATCTATTTAAAAAAGTTTAATGTGGGCGGGAAAACTTTAAATATAACCGATCCACGGTAATGTTGAAAAATTGTTCGGACAGCTTTCTAACTCAAAATACTACATTGTAAAATTCAAAATAATGTCACCTATAATTTTTAATATTTATTTTAGAGCATGGTTTTAGCAAGAAATAATTGCTAAAATTAGACACAAACTAAGTAAAATGGCTATTTTGGGATTCTTAGAATACACAGACATGGAATTAGGACATCCATGGTGATGTTTTTTTTGAGTTTTTTCTTGTCGTAGAGAAACGGAAATTTCAAAAATCAAAAGTGCAGATGCAGCCGAATGTTCCAGACTTCATGGGCACCAACATAGTATATTATTTTGTCTCTAAAATTGATGCGAGTAAATGCTTAGATGCGAGGACAACAAAATTGCTCCTATTTTGAGAATGACCCACTTAGAATTGATATTTGTCTGTAATTTTCAATACTATACTCACTGAATCATCTTTTTTTTGTAAACGTAAAACCGATGCCATTTTTAATATGTCAGGAAATTTACCTACTTCTAACGATAAATTAAATAGATATACCAAATATTGTATTATATTATTACTAATGTGTTTTAGTACATGAGTTGTTATCTCATCGCAACCACTAGATTTTGTATTTTTTAAGGAGTCTATAATATTTTTAATTTCAAGTTCAGTGACAGGCTTAAAGAAAATTGAATTTTCAGTTCTATTCATTAGAGTGCAAGATAGTACTAAGTTGGAACCAAAATGATTAAGTAGTTATTTTTTCAGCTAGTGTAGAGAAATGATCTGCAAATAAGTCAGCAATTAGATTTGGATCTGTTATTTCAAAATTTAACACAATTTTACTGTTTTTTATTTATAATTTTCCATGTTTCTTTGGGTTTATTATTTGAGTTTATTATTTTATTTCTATATTGTGTTTTGGCTTCTTTTATTTTTTTTTTTCTATATTCCTGTTTCCTCTTATTATATGCTGTTTTTGCATCTTCATTGTTGCCTTGGTTGATATCTAATATATAAAAATCTCGTGTCACAGTGTTTGTTATGGAACTCCTCCAAAACGGCTTGACCGAATTTTATGAAATTTTTGGTGTATATTTGGTAGGTCTGAGAATAGGTCGTAGGCTATTTTTTATACCCCTAGGTGATAAGGGTGGCCCTATCCAGAAATTTTAATTTTTATTTTTTGGACAAAAATGTATAATTTATATGGCAAAACAACGTTTGCTGGGTCAACTAGTAATAATACATATTTTTTAGTTGTTTGCTTTCAAGAACCAGCTCTGTGGATAACCAGCCATTTTTAGATTTTTATACATTCTGTTTTTTATAAGTTTTGACAGGACAACTAACATTGAGACACCAGGCTATATTTTCCAAAAATAACCTGAAAGCATCATTGAGATCTAAATACAATAGACCTGTCCAATCAGTCCTACTTAGATGGTAGTTCAACTCATTGAGATTATTTTCAGTAAATAATCTGGTGCTCACTTGCATAGGATTTACTAAATTTTTTCTATAGTCTTTCATTGAAATTGAAACAACATGTGCAAAGTGATCGGCAATGTTGGGATTCGTTACTTTACATTTTAACATTTCAAATGGTATATTTGTGGCTACATAATCGATACAACTGGATGATGTCTAGCCTTTTTTGTTCGTAAATACTCGAGTGGGTACATTCGTTACAACGCTCAATTCAAAAGAGTCAAGAGTATCAATTAACATTTTTGTACTTCATACTTTATTATTAAAATCTAAATTTAAGTCCCCGCATAATATAATATAATTTGATTTTGTCACAGCAATAGGTAAGGCATCCGATAAATTAGATATTAAAACATTTATGTCGCCAGTTGGCGGTCGATATATAACGTAATTAATACAATTTTTACTTTATTAGAAGTGTGATATAGTACACTACATAATTCAATTTGTAATTCTACTGATAATTTATTAATTTGATCCAAATTAAAACAATTTATATCAGGTTTTGCCAATATTAGCATTCCACCATGTATATGGGCACTTCTAGTATAATAAGAAATAAGATTAAAACTGGGAAATTAAGATTAATTATATCATTGTTTGAAATCCAGTGTTCACTTATACATAATATATCAAGAGCAAATAAGTAATTCAATTTCATTAAATTTACTCATAAACCCTTGAACATTAAAATGGCATAGGTCATAGGCGCAGCCAGGGGGGGAGCCATGGGGCCCGGGCCCCCCCAAGCCGTCTTCCATGAGCCAAAAAATAAAGAAGTAGGACAAAGCAGTATCTAAATTATCCCTTGAAATAAATATTTTGTAATTAATGCGAATATTATCTAATAGAGGAATCTACATACACATCCGTTTTCAACCATTTTCTGAAAAATTTTCCTCATCCTCTGGGGAGGCCGGTTCTATTGGCCCCCCCCAGATGAATTTTCTGGCTGCGCCACTGGCATAGGTTAATTGAATTTATAGTTACAGTGGAATCTTTATTATCAGAATTAAACTTATTATTTAGTCCTCTATAGTTATTTGAGATAATCGAGGGTATAAAAAAGGTGTATTATTTCCCTGTATATTTTTATCAATTGATTCATTACTTATCAAATCAATTATAAAGTTAGATTTATTGTTGAGCTCCTCTTTTTCCACATTTAAAAATACTAAGTTTTTTTCCTATTTTTTAATATATTTATTAACATTACAATGTTTTTACTCACAAATTTCTGATTAAATATGAGTCTTTTGATTTACTTCAAGATATGCTATGTGTCCCTCAGTAAATTGGTCCAATTTTTCACAAATATCTCTTAATTTTAGATTTACCTTATAAATTCTTTGTTAATATAATCATTTCTGGAATATGGAATAGAAGATATAATATTTGTTTGGGAACATAATTTTACATTGTCAGTCAACAATTTAAACAGAAAATATTTTCTATGAATAGCTATATCATTAAAACCTGCTAGAATTATTACGTAATCCAAGTCAGTAAAAGTTTTTGTACTATTTTAATGTTTCCTATAATATCAGACATTTTGGCGTTAGGTTTAAGGATGGCTTGTATGTCATAACAATTTCTTAGGGAGTCCAAATGTTCCAACATATTTTTGCCATGTTGATCGCCTAAAATTAAAATTCTTGATTTTGTTCTTACACTTTGATTCTTTATTTTGTTGTCGCTAGGTGGATATTCATTTATATCTTTATCATGTAAGGGATGTGCATGTTTTTCAACAATTTCTGTGTTTGTAGAAATATTTGCCTGATTTTGCATTTTTTCTGTAGTGTTTGTGGATGCATTTTTTAACAGAGTCTTCATTTTATCTGTCTGTGTAGTAACATTTATTAATTGTTTGCTTCTATAAGTCGTTAACTCTTCTGTACATTTCCACCAGTACACAGGGTACGAAAGAAAATTCCGTAGGTGATTATATGGCCAATTTGAAGGGTAATAATTCTAATGAAGATATGCCCTAAAACAGGACTCCGGCAAGGGAAGCTCTTTATCTCAGGGCCCTGGCCGAAGCGAGCAGAACAAATCCTGCGACTAAGCAGGAAACAGGTCAGAATCGTGGCAGGTCTTTTGACCAGACACGGCTCTTTCAGAAAACACCTGCACACCTCGGGGTGGTGGACAACTCCGACTACAGGTTCTGTGGGGACGAGAAGGAAACTTCCATCCATGTCCTAACTTCCTGCCCTAGTCTTGTGAACTTGAGGCACAAACATTTCGGCATCGTTTTCCCGGTGCTGGCGGAAATAAGGAATGCCCCATAGGAAAGATTTTGGCCTTTGGGTTAGAATCCGGCCTGAATGGGGGAATTCACTAATTTCGTAGTGGTAGCACAATGGGCCACAAGGCCTGAGTGCAGCGACCTTTCGTCGTCCCGCTAAAAGAAGAGGAAAGATGCCCTAAAATTCCTCGGAAGGAAGCTACAGCTCTATAAAGATGGCATCCAAGAGGTTGCTTTCAGCTATTTCAGCAACTTTTATCTAAAAATAAAAATTGACTACAATGTATTTTGAGAGTATCAAACAATTATGTCATTTTGTTATGAAAAGCCTACTTTCTTTATTTTTATACAGCTTTATTTATAGAGCTGTGTAGCTTCCTTATGAAGCATTTTAGGGCATACCTTCATTAGAACTTGTATGCTTGAAATTGGTCATGTAATCACGTCCTGAATTTTCTTTCGTACCCTGTATACTTGGTGGAAACGCACTGCCCCTGCCAGCTGCATTTTTCAAACTCTATACTTAAATATCTTGGAAATCCTTGACTTTAGGGGATTGGGCCCATCGAGACTTTTAATTAGCATGGTTTTTGAAGTACTAGAAGTACACCCCGAATCTGAACCTCTGTAAAAATATGGTTTCACTCAAGTCATAAAACTGGAGTATATTGTACTTCTAGTACTTCAAACCATGCTCATTAAAAATCTCAATGGGCCCAATATACGGGGTCCTTTATAAACCCTTCCAGAAAGTCCTGACTTTAGAATTAGGGATTGTCTACAATATGTGATGTGTGTTTATACTTCAATATATTATACTTAAGAACTCCAGATTATTTAAAACAAAAATTAGTACTTACTTCAAACTCTGTAGAACGTAATTGTCCAAAGAATACTTTTCTCATGATTTTGCCACTAATCCATACGCATATAAAAGCCTGTATATAGATTACCTATAAAATAATCATTTTTAAAAATACAATAACTCAAAAATTGTCTATACTACGTACAGCCATACTGGGATTTGATTTAGTAATATATACGACAGCTGGGTAAAATTGTTTTTTTTGATAATAAGCATTTGCAATTACTAACGAAGTCAACATTAAACTTAATACAGATATACTTATTGACCTCATTATTGGATATTTTCACTCTACCAACAATTATAATTTTACGGCTCGACTAGAAACTTATACTTTGTTTTGATTCTACGTATTATAACGCGCTTGTGAAGACTAGAGCTGTAGAGTGTATATTGTTTGTTATCACAAGAATCTATGACATATCACAAATAAACACATCTGGGTAGTGCGAACCATGAATACTAGAGACAAGGATGACGCACCCCGTGCTTTCAATATGAAATTAGAAAACAGGGGCACGTTAGATGGCGCAGTTCTCACTATCACACTGGAACGCGGAACGACACCGCGACAATATCCAGTGATGAATCCAGGGGCGGGGGAGGGGGGCACAGGGTTACGTGCCCCCCACCCCCTCCTTTGTTTATTTTCGTATTTGTTTTTATTAAATAATAGTAATTTATGAAAAACAATATTAATTAGTCAATCCAAACCACGTGACATCCAACATGGCGTGTGTGGGCGTCGAAGGCAAACATTAATTTTCATTCGTTAAACGTTTGTGTTTTTCTGTTGGCTTGGCTATGTTTCCGGAATTTAGCCAATTGTTTGCCCACAACGCCATATTTTGACAGGTCGTTGGATTCCCTAATTGTTATTGTATTATACATATATGGTGGGACAATCCGTAATAACACCCGATGTCCATTGGATGTCCAGTTCTTGTACATTTGGTGTATATGGACATTTACTGGACATCCATTGGAAACATTTTTATGCTTATCCGTTGCATATCTAAAAATTGATATCCATTCCCATACAGCATGAAAAATTTTATAAATATTCAAAAAACAGTGCTTATATGTAAAAAATATTATCAATGTTTTATTAACATTTTATACACCTTACGGAAAAAATATTATTAAAGTAATATTTAGTTATCAGTTATTAAACCGTTTTTAAATGTTTCGAAAATGATTTTTTTGAACATTTTATAAACACTATTTTCATATTATTAACATTGTTTTTAAATGTTCTTATTAACTTTTTTAACATAATTTTAAAAATGTCAAATAAATATTTATAATAGTATTATTCTTTAAAATTTCCCGCGTCAAACCTAGCTAGCAGTGGGCCGCCAGTGGCGCCACTTTTACCATCATGACACATGACGACGTATGTTGAATGTCAGTCGATTTGGTGATTTTTATAAGTTTCAGTTCAATCTTTGCATAATTTATTATCTGGGTAAGTAGAATTTTAATAATTAATAATGCTCTAAATCTTTGGATTATTATTGTACCTCTGTATTGATACCACGAACTTCATAAATTAAACTTTATGAAGTTCGTGATTGATACACAACATGAATATGGTGTGTTTTTTACAATACCGTGGATTTGATCCCAGACAACACCGTATATTCTAAGAATATTCTGTAATTATGCAAAAAAGAATAAATATATTCTGATTAATTCTGGAATAATCCTGGAATATATATAAGATAACGGATTATTCCAGTAATATAATTTGAAATATATACCTGGAATATTCACCATGAATATGATAGTAATATTCATTTTGGAATATATATATTCCCTCCTGGGTCAAGAATATTCCATGAATACGCTATACACGATATTCTATAATTAAGTATCTTCTCTTGAGGTGAAGTTATTTACACAAAACTTCTTTCTTTTACGTATTCATTATTACTCTATTAGATGACCACCCTGTTATATTTAACTAATGTTTTGTATTAAGATCAATTGCTGTTCAAATTAATTAAAACAGTTGTCAGTGATAACAACGTTATTTTATTCGGTTGAGCAATTAACATTATATTTCTCCATCGTTTTTTGATTATTTTTTTCTTAGGTGACCAATTCGTATAATGTTTATCATTGTAAGTTAAGCATATATGGCAGCAGTGTCAAAATATTATTTTTAAGGAGACTACCCTGTATGTTTTTCCCAAAAAAGTATGTTTCTTTCTCTTTAATGACATCAACTACATTCCAAATATTATTTTCCACAAATTTTTCATAACCAATTACATTCTCAGTGTCACTAAAAGCATAGCATGTTTCTTCCTTGGCTCATTTACGTTCCAAATATTATTCTCTTAAGTCACTTCTTAGGTAATTATTTGGTAAGGTGATACTTTGAGAATGAAAGAATAATATTAATTGTTACTCAACCAAATCAACGTTTTATAAAAGCTTTTAATTTTTTCTGTAAAATGTAACTTCAATATATGCGTGTTATTATTTATTTCGATTAATAAAAAATATTTAATATGATTATAATGATTATATTATATAATGATGTTATTCCCAGTTTTAAACAAAAGCTCAATCCATATTTTTGTTATCAGGTTATCAGGTTTGAGTAGTGTAGCCAAGGTTAGACTTCAGAAATAAAGTCATGCACGTATATAGTGTTTTAAACCACCCGCGATTTTTTCCTATTTACTATTTCATAACATACCCAGACAGCACAGAATATCCATACGGCATCCATTTCTTGTCCATATCATGTCCGCATGTCCAAGGACATAGTATGGATATCCTGTGGACGTCTGTTTTATGTCCGTACATGGATATCCATACATTATCCATGGGGGGATATCCACTAGATGTCCATTTATTATCCATTTTCTAATATTCCTATTCATCGTCCATTAAGGGATATATATTGGATGCCCGTTTCTGATCCTTTTACTACTATCTGTATATTGTCCATGGAGAGACATCCAGTGGATATCCGTTCTTATCCATCAACGAATATCCATGCATTGTCCATTAAGGGATATACATCGGATGCTAGTTTCTGATCCATCTACAAATATCTGTACATTGTCCATCGAAAGATATCCACAGGATATCCGTTTTTATCCATCAACGAATATCCGTACATTGTCCATTAAGGGATATAGGTACATGGGATGCTCGTTTGTGATCCATCAACAAATATCCGTACCTTCCCAGTAAACATTAATGTAACTTTACCTCTCTGAGAGGTAAGATTAATAGAACATCTTTATATAAAATATTTTACATAATTTTATATAGCATATACGTAAAATAATATCATATTTAAGTCAACATATTAACTTAATTACTTATACACAAGTTTACATATTTGCTACATAATTTTACTTAAAAATGTTTACCTACTTCATTTTACGACATCGAAATCATGGAACGCGTCACACGCTCACGCAGCACGCCAGTGTAAAATCTAACGTTTGTGTTTTTTGATCATTTTTGTGAAAAATTGTGGATGATGATGTCTTTTAATAACTTTGAAGCAGAACTGTGAACCATAAAGCGTTGTGACTTTTAAATATTATTTTATTTGGACGTTTTATTAGTGTAGAGGTTAGGTGCAAACATAAACATGCCCTCTTGTTTGCGAATTTGGTGTACATACCTTTGGAGGTGCACCATTTTCCAGTGAATGACCCAAAAGTAAGTTTGTGTTGTACCGTTTTTATAAAGATATTTATTTAAATGAAACGTAATCTTTTTATAGGTTAGAATTATTTCATGGGCAATCGTTATTCTCGACAGACAATTATATCATTACATGGATTTTGTTACCCAAAAGCTGTATGTTGGTGCTGTCCCCACATTATTAAGTTCAACTGAATCCAGCGTAAGAAGTTGTAATTCAAGGAAACCCAGATCTTAATAGTGACCAAAAGCTTTTGCGAAGTACTATGCATAGGTATGGTTATTGTTTACCGACATCTTATAGCACCTACTTTGTGTTCGTTATTGTATTGTACATATGTTTCAAGGTTTTGTATGTGTAAAATAGGCTAATATTTTCCTGCAATTTTTCTTTTGTCCAAAATTGGCTTCAGCACGTCAAAATATTTCAGAAAAATTAGATCAGAACCTTAGGACAAAACCATTGTCCCTTTTTAGGGGATAAAAGGTAACCAAAAACTGATAAATTTTTTTTTAATATCAGAATCGGTTTCAACATGTTAAAAAACAGGATTAGATGGTTCTGATCAAAAGCGCAGCCCCTTTTTTTTGTTGTCTTGTGATTAATGATATTGCTTGTATCGCCATTAAAAAAATGAATTTGATCATTATAAAACTACGAAGAATACTGGAATTGTCTGAACCTTTATGGTTAATTTTGTTGCAAGAAATTAAGACAATTAAGATTTGTCATTATTACAAATATGCTTCTGGTAGAATTAAATCATCTTGGTAAAGGACCCCGCACATTTTCTTATATCAAATGGCTCTCGGTGAATGTAGTAGTATAATATGATTTAATATACCGTGTGTGTAGTCGCGGGCTAGGCATGGGGAGAAGAATTACAACATCGCGCGTGCCAGCTGGCTGAAATGAAATAACAGAGCTGGAATGCTCCATCGACGGACGAATTTACGGCTGACGGTGTTGTCAAATCTCTCGTGCTACGTGAATGTACATGCCTAATGGGAAATTACACGCACGGTATATACAAAAAAGCTTAAGAAACAGTAACAAGTTCGAAAATTGAATCGTTGATTGTTTACTTTTCAGTGGCGTTAATTAACAATTTGTTTATATGGCTGTTAAAGAAACTACTTTTATCATGGGATTCTCATAAGATTGATGCACTCGTCTACAACTTATGCATGAAAAAAGTACTGCTTTACACACTTGTTGCATAAATAAGTAGGTATTTTAAAATTATTTAAAACAATTTTTTGGCAATTATTTAACAAATGCATTTTTTTCATGCTTCACGGCTCCCAATTGGCATAGAAAACCCCGTTTTTTTTAAATTGTTTCTTTTTTTGTGATCTTTTGAAGCATTCTAATAATTTTTAATTGTTTAATTCTGAGAAAAAAATTCTTTATAAAAACTTTAAAATGATTTTAAATAGTTTAAAAAAATTGTGTTAACACCACTGAAGAGTAGGAGAAAAATCTACATTCTAAAACAAATTGTTCTATGACTTGATGCACTTAAACAGTCAACGGTTCAATTTTCGACTTTGTTATTGTTTTTTTGGCGTTGTTATAAACATTTCCACTTGAAATTTGGTGTGATGATTTAATGGACTTATTTAGCATATTTTTTTATTACATTTTGCACAAAAATCTCTTAATTTTAGAGCGAAATTCAAAAAACCAGGATATTCTAAGATCTCTAGAGGCTTTAAAATTAATCAAGAATATAGACGCTGCGTGAAGTCATTCACTCCTAGTTGCATTTTCATTCCCCTTTTTTCGGCAGTAATATGCTGCATACTCTTATGTTGAAATACTCCAATAATCCCCAAATTACCATCTCTGGCAGATTAGACAAATCTGATTTTAAATAACTGGGTTTTAACAGTGTAAACTCAACTTTGAGGCAGACTTTCGGATTGAATGACACATCGGTTCATGTTTAAAGCAGTATACTTCTGAAACTCATCGGATCGACCTCAAATTTTCCATCCCATTGTGTTTTCGTAAAGTTTTGTTAAAATATATACATTATTATTTAAACTATCATAAATTGTTTAATAACTTAACAAATTGATCAAAATAGTTTGCATCTAGTTTTCTTCACAATTTAGTAAAGGGATACAAGCTATATAACCAGATTTACTACACTATACAGGGTGCGCCACTTAAAACTCCCCGGACTTGTAAGTTTTTTATTTTCGTAGCGATGACCATGTTGGGGGCACAACAACTTGTAGACATTTTTAAAGCCTTTAAATATCCATACAGTGATTATTTTTTTTTTGAATGGTTAAGAAAGGAAACTTAATTTCTTTGAATATTTTTTTACCTCACCCTGTACATGGACTGTGTTATTGTTTTCTTATAAAGGTTTTAATTAGCTCCAATTTATGTTATTAAAATACAAAAACTTAAAAAATAAAAAATTTGCAATTTCCTACTTAGTACATTTTAATACGTTAGTTTAAAAAAATTTTTTTTTTAATTTTTTGTTACTGTTTTATTACGCTGAATATTGTTTGTGATATGTCTTTTACAGATAAAGCATAAAATTATTATTTGCATTCCTTTCAAAGTAATTTTAAAAAAAGATCAGGAGTGTTTTTAATTCCTTTCTCTAAAACCAAAAAGAATTTCGAATATGACGTAATAATATAAATTGAAGCTAATTAAAACCTTTAAGTATAAGAAAACATTAACGCAGTTCATGTACAGGGTGACGTAAAAAAATATTCAAGGAAATTAAAATTTCTTTCTTAACAATTTTTTCAAAAAAATTTTTTTTAAATACTTTAAAAATATCTACAATTTAATGTGCCTTAAAAAATAAGAAAATTACAAGCCTTGGGAGTTTTAAATGGTGCACCCCGTATATGAAATAGACTAATATTTCAATTATTTTCACAGGTTGTGTAACTGATGTTCAAGTAGCAAATGTCAGAGTGACGAAGGCTGATCAAAGAACGAGTACAATCAGAAACGACCCGAGAAATGCTTAACACTTATTGTAGATACTTAGTTAACTTGAATATAGATTAGTTTATTGGTGTGAAGTTACCCACAGATTTCCAGCCACAGATGCTGACGTGGGGTCAATTAAAGAATCTGTGGGTGACAACTCCTGTGCCGGAGTAGCCGGCGAAAAATCTGTGGATAAGCTTCGGTCTGCATAGACCATTCTAACTTTAAATAAATAATGAAATTACTTTCTTGGAAATTTCTCGGCAACCCTTAATTGTGCGTGTACAATGTTTTAGAGGAACGTAAAGGATATATCACAGTATGTATCTACACGAATGATTATCTTTATAACCCCTCGGCAATATTTAAAAAATAATAAAATATTATCTGGCAATTCTTTACGCACGCCCTTGGAAATATCTGGGCAACCCTTAGTTGTGAGTTTACAAAATTTTAAGGAAAAGTAAAGCATACGTAGCAATACATGACTTTGAGTATGGCTTTCTTTGTTAACCTTCATAACCATTTAAAAGAAAGTAAAATAATTAAATTTCGATTTAATTTTCCAATTTATCCAGAATATCTAAGCAACCCTTAGTTGTGCGTTCACAAAATCTTAGGGAAAAGTAAAGATTACCTACTAGTATATGACTGTGAGTATGGCTTTCTTTGTAACCCTTCAAAACTATTACAAAAAAATTAAACAAAACTTCGTTTTATTTTTTCAGTTTTCCGAAAGTATCTTGGCAACCCTTAGTTGTGCGTTTACAAAATTTTAGAGTAAAGTAAAGCATACGTACTAGTATATGACTATGAGTATTGCTTTCTTTGTAACCCTTCAAAACCATTAAAAAAAATTAAATACTAAAATTTTCATTTATTTTTCCAATTTTTCCGAAAATATCTCGGCAACCCTTAGTGTGCGCTTACAAAATTTTAATCGAAAGTACAGCATACGTACTAGTATCTAACTACGAGTTCGACATTCTTTGTAACCCATCAAAACTATTACAAAAAAAATTAAACAATAAAATTTCGATTTATTTTTCCAGCGTTTCTGAAAATACCGCGGCAACCCTGAGTTGTGCGTTCACAAAATTTTAGGGAAAAGTAAAGCATACATAGTAGTATATGACTATGAGCATGAATTTGTTTTCGAAACGATTAAAAAAATATACTAATAATAAAATTTCGGTTTATTTTTCCACTATTTCCAAAAATATCTTGGCAACCCATAGTTGTGCGTTCACAAAATTTTAGGGAAAAGTAAAGCATATATAGTAGTATACGACTATGAGTATGAATTTCTTTGTAACCCTTCGAAACGATTTAAAAAAATACTAATAATAAAATTTCGGTTTACTTTTCTAGTTTTTCCAAAAATATCTCGGCAACCCTTAGTTGTGCGTTCACAAAATTTTAGGTAAAAGTAAAGCATACATAGTAGTATATGACTATGGGTATGAATTTCTTTGTAACCCTTCGAAACGATTAAAAAAATACTAATAATAAAATATCGGTTTATTTTTCCACTATTTCCAAAAATATCTCGGCAACCCTTAGTTGTGCGTTCACAAAATTTTAGAGAAAAGTAAAGCATACATAGTAGTATATGACTATGAGTATGAATTTCTTTGTAACCCTTCGAAACGATTAAAAAAATATACTAATAATAAAATTTCGGTTTATTTTTCCACTATTTCCAAAAATATCTCGGCAACCCTTAGTTGTGCGTTCACAAAATTTTAGAGAAAAGTAAAGCATACGTAGTAGGATATGACTATGAGTATGAATTTCTTTGTAACCCTTCGAAACGATAAAAAAAATACTAATAATAAAATATCGGTTTATTTTTCCAATTTTTCCAAAAATATCTCGGCAACCCTTAGTTGTGCGTTCACAAAATTTTAGGGAAAAGTAAAGCATACATAGTAGTATACGACTATGAGTATGAATTTCTTTGTAACCCTTCGAAACGATTAAAAGAAATACTAATAATAAAATTTCGGTTTATTTTTCCACTTTTTCCAAAAATATCTCGGCAACCCATAGTTGTGCGTTTACAAAATTTAAGGGGAAAAGTAAAGCATATATAGTAGTATACGACTATTAGTATGAATTTCTTTGTAACCCTTCGAAACGATTCAAAAAAATACTAATAATAAAATTTCGGTTTATTTTTCCACTTTTTCCAAAGATATCTCGGCAACCCTTAGTTGTGCGTTCACAAAATTTTAGAGAAAAGTAAAGCATACATAGTAGTATACGACTATGATTATAAATTTCTTTCGAAACGATTTAAAAAAATACTAATAATAAAATTTCGGTTTATTTTTCCACTTTTTCCAAAAATATCTCGGCAACTCTTAGTCGTGCGTTCACAAAATTTTAGGGAAAAGTAAAGCATACATAGTAGTATACGACTATGAGTACGAATTTCTTTGTAACCCTTCGAAACGATTTAAAAAAATACTAATAATAAAATTTCGGTTTATTTTTCCACTTTTTCCAAAAATATCTCGGCAACTCTTAGTCGTGCGTTCACAAAATTTTAGGGAAAAGTAAAGCGTACATAGTAGTATACGACTATGATTATGAATTTCTTTGTAACCCTTCGAAACGATTAAAATACTAATAATAAAATTTCGGTTTATTTTTCCACTATTTCCAAAAATATCTCGGCAACCCTTAGTTGTGCGTTTACAAAATTTTAGAGAAAAGTAAAGCATACATAGTAGTAAATGACTATGAGTATGAATTTCTTTGCAACCCTTCGAAACGATAAAAAAAATACTAATAATAAAATTTTGGTTTATTTTTCCAATTTTTCCAAAAATGTCTCGGCAATCCTTAGTTGTGCGTTCACAAAATTTTAGGGGAAAGTAAAGCATACATAGTAGTATACGACTATGCGTATGAATTTCTTTGTAACCCTTCGAAACGATTAAAAAAAATACTAATAATAAAATTTCGGTTTATTTTTCTAATTTTTCTAAAAATATCTCGGCAACCCTTAGTTGTGCGTTCACAAAATTTTAGGGAAAAGTAAAGCATACATAGTAGTATACGACTATGAGTATGAATTTCTTTGTAACCCTTCGAAACGATTAAAAAAAATACTAATAATAAAATTTCGGTTTATTTTTCCACTTTTTCCAAAAATATCTCTGCAACAATTAGTTGTGAGTTCACAAAATTTTAGGGAAAAGTAAAGCATACATAGTAGTATACGACTATGATTATGAATTTCTTTGTAACCCTTCGAAACGATTTAAAAAATACTAATAATAAAATTTCGGTTTACTTTTCTAGTTTTTCCAAAAATATCTCGGCAACCCTTAGTTGTGCGTTCACAAAATTTTAGGTAAAAGTAAAACATACATATTAGTATCTGACTATGGGTATGAATTTCTTTGTAACCCTTCGAAACGATTAAAAAAAATATTAATAATAAAATTTCGGTTTATTTTTCCAATTTTTCCAAAAATATCTCGGCAACCCTTAGTTGTGCGTTCACAAAATTTTAGAGAAAAGTAAATCATACATAGCAGTATATAACTATGAGTATGAATTTCTTTGTAACTCTTCGAAACGATTAAAAAAAAATACTAATAATAAAATTTCGGTTTATTTTTCCACTTTTTCCAAAAATATCTCGGCAACCCTTAGTTGTGCGTTCACAAAATTTTAGGGAAAAGTAAAGCATACATAGTAGTATACGACGATGAGTATGAATTTCTTTGTAACCCTTCGAAACGATTAAGAAAAATACTAATAATAAAATTTCGGTTTATTTTTCCACTTTTTCCAAAAATATCTCGGCAACAATTAGTTGTGCGTTCACAAAATTTTAGGAAAAAGTAAAGCATACATAGTAGTATACGACTATGATTATGAATTTCTTTGTAACCCTTCGAAACGATTTAAAAAAATACTAATAATAAAATTTCGGGTTACTTTTCTAGTTTTTCCAAAAATATCTCGGCAACCTTTAGTTGTGCGTTCACAAAATTTTAGAGGAAAGTAAAGCATACATAGTAGTATACGACTATGAGTATGAATTTCTTGGTAACCCTTCGAAACGATTAAAAAATAATACTAATAATAAAATTTCGGTTTATTTTTCCACTTTTTCCAAAAATATCTCGGCAACCCTTAGTAGTGCGTTCACAAAATTTTAGAGAAAAGTAAAGCATACATAGTAGTATACGACTATGAGTATGAATTTCTTTGTAACCCTTCGAAACGATTAAAAGAAATACTAATAATAAAATTTCGGTTTATTTTTCCACTTTTTCCAAAAATATCTCGGCAACCCATAGTTGTGCGTTCACAAAATTTTAGAGAAAAGTAAAGCATACATAGTAGTATACGACTATGATTATAAATTTCTTTCGAAACGATTTAAAAAAATACTAATAATAAAATTTCGGTTTATTTTTCCACTTTTTCCAAAAATATCTCGGCAACTCTTAGTCGTGCGTTCACAAAATTTTAGGGAAAAGTAAAGCATACATAGTAGTATGTATGAGTAGTATGAGTACGAATTTCTTTGTAACCCTTCGAAACGATTTAAAAAAATACTAATAATAAAATTTCGGTTTATTTTTCCACTTTTTCCAAAAATATCTCGGCAACTCTTAGTCGTGCGTTCACAAAATTTTAGGGAAAAGTAAAGCGTACATAGTAGTATACGACTATGATTATGAATTTCTTTGTAACCCTTCGAAACGATTAAAATACTAATAATAAAATTTCGGTTTATTTTTCCACTATTTCCAAAAATATCTCGGCAACCCTTAGTTGTGCGTTTACAAAATTTTAGAGAAAAGTAAAGCATACATAGTAGTAAATGACTATGAGTATGAATTTCTTTGCAACCCTTCGAAACGATAAAAAAAATACTAATAATAAAATTTTGGTTTATTTTTCCAATTTTTCCAAAAATGTCCTTAGTTGTGCGTTCACAAAATTTTAGGGGAAAGTAAAGCATACATAGTAGTATACGACTATGCGTATGAATTTCTTTGTAACCCTTCGAAACGATTAAAAAAAATACTAATAATAAAATTTCGGTTTATTTTTCTAATTTTTCTAAAAATATCTCGGCAACCCTTAGTTGTGCGTTCACAAAATTTTAGGGAAAAGTAAAGCATACATAGTAGTATACGACTATGAGTATGAATTTCTTTGTAACCCTTCGAAACGATTAAAAAAAATACTAATAATAAAATTTCGGTTTATTTTTCCACTTTTTCCAAAAATATCTCGGCAACAATTAGTTGTGAGTTCACAAAATTTTAGGGAAAAGTAAAGCATACATAGTAGTATACGACTATGATTATGAATTTCTTTGTAACCCTTCGAAACGATTTAAAAAATACTAATAATAAAATTTCGGTTTACTTTTCTAGTTTTTCCAAAAATATCTCGGCAACCCTTAGTTGTGCGTTCACAAAATTTTAGGTAAAAGTAAAACATACATATTAGTATCTGACTATGGGTATGAATTTCTTTGTAACCCTTCGAAACGATTAAAAAAAATATTAATAATAAAATTTCGGTTTATTTTTCCAATTTTTCCAAAAATATCTCGGCAACTCTTAGTTGTGCGTTCACAAAATTTTAGAGAAAAGTAAATCATACATAGCAGTATATAACTATGAGTATGAATTTCTTTGTAACCCTTCGAAACGATTAAAAAAAAATACTAATAATAAAATTTCGGTTTATTTTTCCACTTTTTCCAAAAATATCTCGGCAACCCTTAGTTGTGCGTTCACAAAATTTTAGGGAAAAGTAAAGCATACATAGTAGTATACGACGATGAGTATGAATTTCTTTGTAACCCTTCGAAACGATTAAGAAAAATACTAATAATAAAATTTCGGTTTATTTTTCCACTTTTTCCAAAAATATCTCGGCAACAATTAGTTGTGCGTTCACAAAATTTTAGGAAAAAGTAAAGCATACATAGTAGTATACGACTATGATTATGAATTTCTTTGTAACCCTTCGAAACGATTTAAAAAAATACTAATAATAAAATTTCGGTTTACTTTTCTAGTTTTTCCAAAAATATCTCGGCAACCCTTAGTTGTGCGTTCACAAAATTTTAGAGGAAAGTAAAGCATACATAGTAGTATACGACTATGAGTATGAATTTCTTGGTAACCCTTCGAAACGATTAAAAAAAAATACTAATAATAAAATTTCGGTTTATTTTTCCACTTTTTCCAAAAATATCTCGGCAACCCTTAGTAGTGCGTTCACAAAATTTTAGAGAAAAGTAAAGCATACATAGTAGTATACGACTATGAGTATGAATTTCTTTGTAACCCTTCGAAATGATTAAAAGAAATACTAATAATAAAATTTCGGTTTATTTTTCCACATTTTCCAAAAATATCTCGGCAACCCTTAGTTGTGCGTTCACAAAATTTTAGAGAAAAGTAAAGCATACATAGTAGTATATGACCATGAGTATGAATTTCTTTGTAACCCTTCGAAACGATTAAAAAAAATACTAATAAAAAAATTTCGGTTTATTTTTCCACTTTTTCCAAAAATATCTCGGCAACAATTAGTTGTGCGTTCACAAAATTTTAGGGAAAGTAAAGCATACATAGTAGTATTTGACTATGGGTATGAATTTCTTTGTAACCCTTCGAAACGATTAAAAAAAAATTCTAATAATAAAATTTCGGTTTATTTTTCCACTTTTTCCAAAAATATCTCGGCAACCCTTAGCTGTGCGTTCACAAAATTTTAGGGAAAAGTAAAGCATACATAATAGTATACGACTATGAGTATGAATTTCTTTGTAACCCTTCGAAACGATTAAAAAAAATACTAATAATAAAATTTCGGTTTATTTTTCCACTTTTTCCAAAAATATCTCGGCAACAATTAGTTGAGCGTTCACAAAATTTTAGGGAAAAGTAAAGCATACATAGTAGTATACGACTATGATTATGAATTTCTTTGTAACCCTTCGAAACGATTAAAAAAAATACTAATAATAAAATTTCGGTTTATTTTTCCACTTTTTCCAAAAATATCTCGGCAACAATTAGTTGTGCGTTCACAAAACTTTAGGAAAAAGTAAAGCATACATAGTAGTATACGACTATGATTATGAATTTCTTTGTAACCCTTCGAAACGATTTAAAAAAATACTAATAATAAAATTTCGGTTTACTTTTCTAGTTTTTCCAAAAATATCTCGGCAACCCTTAGTTGTGCGTTCACAAAATTTTTGGGAAAAGTAAAGCATACATAGTAGTATACTACTATGATTATGAATTTCTTTGTAACCCTTCGAAACGATTTAAAAAAATACTAATAATAAAATTTCGGTTTACTTTTCTAGTTTTTCCAAAAATATCTCGGCAACCCCTAGTTGTGCGTTCACAAAATTTTAGGTAAAAGTAAAGCATACATAGTAGTATATGACTATGGGAATGAATTTCTTTGTAACCCTTCGAAACGATTAAAAAAAATATTAATAATAAAATTTCGGTTTATTTTTCCAATTTTTCCAAAAATATCTCGGCAACAATTAGTTGTGCGTTCACAAAATTTTAGGGAAAAGTAAAGCATACATAGTAGTATTTGACTATGGGTATGAATTTCTTTGTAACCCTTCGAAACGATTAAAAAAAAATTCTAATAATAAAATTTCGGTTTATTTTTCCACTTTTTCCAAAAATATCTCGGCAACCCTTAGCTGTGCGTTCACAAAATTTTAGGGAAAAGTAAAGCATACATAATAGTATACGACTATGAGTATGAATTTCTTTGTAACCCTTCGAAACGATTAAAAAAAATACTTATAATAAAATTTCGGTTTATTTTTCCACTTTTTCCAAAAATATCTCGGCAACAATTAGTTGAGCGTTCACAAAATTTTAGGGAAAAGTAAAGCATACATAGTAGTATACGACTATGATTATGAATTTCTTTGTAACCCTTCGAAACGATTAAAAAAAATACTAATAATAAAATTTCGGTTTATTTTTCCACTTTTTCCAAAAATATCTCGGCAACAATTAGTTGAGCGTTCACAAAATTTTAGGGAAAAGTAAAGCATACATAGTAGTATACGACTATGATTATGAATTTCTTTGTAACCCTTCGAAACGATTAAAAAAAATACTAATAATAAAATTTCGGTTTATTTTTCCACTTTTTCCAAAAATATCTCGGCAACAATTAGTTGTGCGTTCACAAAACTTTAGGAAAAAGTAAAGCATACATAGTAGTATACGACTATGATTATGAATTTCTTTGTAACCCTTCGAAACGATTTAAAAAAATACTAATAATAAAATTTCGGTTTACTTTTCTAGTTTTTCCAAAAATATCTCGGCAACCCTTAGTTGTGCGTTCACAAAATTTTAGGGAAAAGTAAAGCATACATAGTAGTATACTACTATGATTATGAATTTCTTTGTAACCCTTCGAAATGATTTAAAAAAATACTAATAATAAAATTTCGGTTTACTTTTCTAGTTTTTCCAAAAATATCTCGGCAACCCTTAGTTGTGCGTTCACAAAATTTTAGGTAAAAGTAAAGCATACATAGTAGTATATGACTATGGGAATGAATTTCTTTGTAACCCTTCGAAACGATTAAAAGAAATATTAATAATAAAATTTCGGTTTATTTTTCCAATTTTTCCAAAAATATCTCGGCAACTCTTAGTTGTGCGTTCACAAAATTTTAGGGAAAAGTAAAGCATACATAGTAGTATACGACTAGGGGTATGAATTTCTTTGTAACCCTTCGAAACGATTAAAAAAAATACTAATAAAAAAATTTCGGTTTATTTTTCCACTTTTTCCAAAAATATCTCGGCAACTCTTAGTTGTGCGTTCACAAAATTTTAGGTAAAAGTAAAGCATACATAGTAGTATATGACTATGGGTATGAATTTCTTTGTAACCCTTCGAAACGATTAAAAAAATATACTAATAATAAAATTTCGGTTTATTTTTCCAATTTTTCCAAAAATATCTCGGCAACTCTTAGTTGTGCGTTCACAAAATTTTAGGGAAAAGAGAAGCATACATATTAGTATATGAATGTGTGTATAGCTTTCTTTGTAATCCTTCAAAACTAATATAAAAAACATAATAATAAAATTCCGATGTATCTTTCCAATTTGTCCAAAAATTTCTCGACAACCATTAGTTGTGCGTTTACAAAATTTTAAAGAAAAGTGAAGCATACGTACTGGTATATGACTGTGAGAATGGTTTTCTTTACAACTCTTCAAAACCATTAGAAAAAAATTAAACAATGAAATTTCCATTTATTTTTCCAATTTCTCCGAAAACATCTCGGCAACCTTGAGTTGTGCGTTTACAAAATTTTAAGGAAAAGTAAAGCGTACCTACTAGTATATGACTATGAGTATGAATTTCTTTGTAACCCTTCGAAACCATTAGAAAAATTAAATAATTAATAATAATTTCCTTTTATTTTTCCATTTTTTCCAAAAATATCTCGGCAACCCTTAGCTGTGCGTTTACAAAATTTTAAAGAAAACTGGAGCTTACGTACTTGTATATGACTATGAGTTTGGCTTTCTTCGTAACCCTTCAAAACCATTACAAAAAAATTAAATAATAAAATTTCGATTTATTTTTCGTTTTTCCGAAAATATCTCGGCAACCTTTAGTTATGCTTTTACAAAACTTTAAGGAAAAGTAAAGCATACTTACTGGTATATGACTATGGGTATGAATTTCTTTGAAACCCTTCCAAACCATTAGAAAAAATTAAATACTAAAATTTCCATTTATTTTAACGATTTTTCTGAAAATTTCACACCACATTTTTTAACCAATCATAGGCTTGTTTTTTGTTAAGTTACCATGGCAACCCAAAAAATTTCCGGAAATTTTTTACATTCTGTCAAATTAATAAGTGGAAATTTTTCTGTCAATTAAAATGTCAAAGTAAAGACGCAGGAGTTGGAGTGCTTTTAGAATTAAATTTATTTGGCGACGCAAAAGAGGATATTCACGAGGATATTATAAGTACACAAATGAATATGTTAATGTTTTAGAACCTGAAGCCATTTTTGTGCTATATGCCCATGCATCTTTTGGCTCAAATTTTGTTATGATTAGAATGTAAAAATTAATCTAATTGACGTCTGTAAGCCATTACTATCTTGTTACCTTTTATTATTCCATTGCCGCCTAGAAGTTGTTAATTATTGTCTCGGTGACAAGAATGAATACATTCCCTGTGCTCGCATTTAAGTAATATCGGAAATAAATGATGTTCCACCAATTTTAGTAGATCAAATTTAATAAAAAACGGAAATATAATATGTTTTTAAGTTATTTATAAAAAGTTCATTAACTAAACTTGGAGAATGGTATGTTATTTCACTAAGAAATTTCGTATTTTATTAAACATATAAATCTTGAAGTAGGTGGGTACTTTAGAATAATTATCAAAAATAAATGATGTTCCACCAATTTTAGTAGACCGAAGTTAATAAAAAACAGAAATATAATATGTTTTTAAGTTATTTATAAAAAGTTCATGTAACTAAACTTGGAGAATGGTATGTTATTTTACTAAAAAATTTCGTATTTTATTAACCACCAGTTGTTATTCCATGGCACACTATAATGAATGAATTTTTGTCATTCGTAATAAAAATGTTCAATTTTGGCATAATATTTATAAAATAATGGTGTGAAATTTTCTTACCGAATATCCCACGAGCTTAAATTAATATCCGGAAATTTTTCCTCGTTCATGAATATTTTAAGAAAATTATCCCTCGCCAGCGGCTCGGGATAATTTTCAAAATATTCATGACCTCGAAAAAATTTCCGGAAATAATTTAAGCTCTAGGGATATTATAAGTGAAAATATCTCGTCCTTAGTCGTGCGTTTACAAAATTTTAGAGAAAAGTAAAGATTACGCACTATGATATGACTATGTGAATGGCTTTTTCTGTAGCCCTTCAAAACCATTAAAAAATAATAATAAATTTTCGATTTATTTTTCCCATTTTTCCAAAAATATCTCGGCAGCCCTTAGTTGTGCGTTTAAAAATTTTTGAGGAAAAATAATACATACCTACAGCTATATGACTATGTGTATGAATTTCTTGTAACCCTTCAAAACCATTAAGAAAAATTAAATAATTAAATTTCCATTTATTTTTCCAATTTTTTTGAAAATATCTCGGCATCTCTTAGTTGTGCGTTTACAAAATTTTAAAGCAAAGTAAGGCTTACGTACTAGTATACGACTATGTGCATGGCTTTCTCTGTAACCCTTCAAAACCATTACAAAAAAATTAAATAATAAAATTTCTATTTATTTTTGTAATTTTTCCGGAAATATCTCGGCAACCCTTAGTTGTGCGTTTACAAAATTTTAAAGAAAAGTAAATCATACCTACTGGTATATAACTATGGGTATGAATTTCTTTGTAACCCTTCGAATCCAATAAAAAAAATTAAATAATAAAATTTCCATTTATTTTTCCATTTTTTCCCGAAAATATCTTGGCAACTCTTAGTTGTGCGCTTACAAAATTTCAAAGGAAAGTAAAGCTTACGTACTAGTATATGAATGATTTTCGCTTTCTTCGTAACCATTCAAAACCATTACAAAAAAATTAAATAATAAAATTTCAATTTATTTTTCCAGTTTTTCCGAAAATATATCGGCAATCCTTAGTTGTACGTTCACAGAATTTTAGAGAAAAGTAAAGCATACGTACTAGTATATGAATATGGGTATGGTTTTCTTTGTCGGGGTTGCTTGGCCCTGGGTTGGCCTTTCTTCGCCTCGACCTAAAAGATCTTTTGTGAATTACCCTACAACTAGTTGTTGCCCAGGATTCCAAGACATTTTGCAAAGGTTGTGATTTTCCTGGGAGCTAATTTCCTTGTCTTCAGGCGTTAGTTCCGCCTGTTCTAGGTACTTTAGCCTAATGCGGATTAGCACCTTGCATCTACAAAGTATATGTTCTGCAGTTTCAGTTGCAGCTTCACAGTATCTGCATTTGTCATCTTCTGCCATGCCCATGTTCTTGAGATGATCTCTCAAGGGGCAATGGCCAGTTAGAAGGCCTGTGATCAGCCTTAGGTGGGACTTTTCAAGTTCGAGAAGCCTTGTGTAAACCTTTTCGCTTGTCTTTGGCCTGGAGTATTTCTCTAGTAGGATTTCTCTTGTTCCTTTTCCCATTTTAGGATCTCCTTCGTTATGTGTCTTTTATATAAGCCACCGAACGGTTCGGGTCCAAAAAATGGAGCTTCAGGCGCTTTTCTTTGGAGGCTATCAGCCAATTTGTTACCTTCTATTCCCTCATGTCCTGGCACCCACATCAAGATAACCTTGTTGTTTTTTGCCTGTTGCTTCAGGGATTGTCTGCATTGCTAGGCAATTTTTTACTAGAAGGTATAGGACCGAAGAGCCTTTAATGCTGCCTGACTCTGAAAGTATATAGATCTTTGCCCTTTGAGTGCCTCTGTTTAGGCATTCCTGGGCACATTGATCTATAGCATAGATTTCTGCCTGGAAGATGGTTGGGGTATTACCAATTCAATTCAATTCAAAAATATTTATTAGATGTTTAGCATACAAACATGCACCTGAATCGTATCCCGGTACAGAGCCGACCGCACAACCACGTCGCGTAGCGCCGTGGTGAATGTACGGTCGGATGGAGCGGGTTCAATTCAAGTTAGGACAATACATCGAATGTGGAGTTAGGACTCCTGTCTAAAAACAAATAAGACTTAAACCTAACAATTTTTTAATTCACAACTAGAGAATAGTTTTAAAACACTTATAAACTACTTAAAGCTAGAGAAATGAGTTTTTGTTCAGCACACGCGCACTGTTTTAAAAGGTTGGATTGCTGATACGGGAAAAGCTTAACGAAAAAACCCGTTCGAACCAATGACGACATTCATCCGATGGTCTGCCTGCCTTCGGAAAGGTAGGGTGAGAGGAAGTTATGATTTGGGGGGGGGGGGGTATTACCAAGGACTTTAGATAGCCTGCATTTACTTCCTGCTACGCCCAAACCAACCCCTTCGTCCATCTTGGATATATCTGTGTACCAGATGTACAAATCTTTCTACAATCGCAGTACCTCGACCCTGCTCGCCTGATGGCTCAATCAGTACATCAAACGGGCAGTCTCATGCTTGATTGGAATTGAGTCAGTGGGTTTGGTCATGGATTCGAATTGGATTAGCTCCAGAATCCTTAAGGGACCAACCAGGTTGCCTGGTCTGAATTTAAGTGCCTGATGCAGCCTTAGGGCACTAAGTGCTGCCTCCTTCCTTACATGCAAATGCAGTGGAAGCAGGTTCAGCATTGCCTCTATATCCGCTGTGGGACAGGAGCGCATTGCTCCTGTAGTCCCTAGACAGTAAAATCGTTGAAATTTCTGCAACTTTCCTTGTGCTATTTTCTCTTCTGTTTTTGGCCACCATACACATGATGCGTAGGTAACCATAGGTCTCACAACCGAAAGGTAGGACCAAATGAGTTTGGCTTCCTTCAAAACCATTACAAAAAAATTGAATAATAATATTTCGATTTATTCTTCCAGTTCTTCCGAAAATGAATGGAAATTTTAGTACTTAATTTTTTTGTAATGGTTTTGAAGGGTTACAAAGAAAGCCATACTCATAGTCATATACCAGTACTTATGCTTTACTTTTACATAAAATTTTATAAAAGCACAACTAAGGGTTGTCGAGATATTTTTAGAGAAAGTGGAAAAATAAATCGAAATTTTAATATTTTATTTTTTTTAAATGGTTTTGAAGCCATACTCATATTCATATACTAGTGCGTATGCTTTACTTTTCTCCAAAATTTTGTGAACGCACAACTAAGATATTTTCGGAAGAACTGGAAAAATAAATCGAAATATTATTATTTAATTTGTTTATAATGGTTTTGAAGGGTTACAAAGGAAGCCAAACTCATAGTCATATACTACTACGTAAGCTTTACTTTCCTTTAAAATTTTATAAGCATACAACTAAGGGTTGTCGACATATTTTTGGACAACGTGAAAAAAAATACATCGAAATTTAATTTTTTTTTTTAAATAGTTCTGAAAGGTTACAAAGAAAACCATACCCATATTCATATACTAGTACGTATGCCTTACTTTTCTCTAAAATTCTGTGAACGTACAACTAAGGGTTGCCGATATATTTTCGGAAAAACTGGAAAAATAAATCGAAATTTTATTATTTAATTTTGTTGTAATGGTTTTGAAGGGTTACGAAGAAAGCCAAACTCATAGTCATTTATTAGTACGTAAGCTTTACCTTTCTTTAAAATTCTGTAAGCGCAAAACTAAAAGTTGCCGAGAAATTTTCGGAAAAAATGGAAAAATAAATGGAAATTTTATTATTTAACTTTTTTTAATGGTTTAAAAGGCTTACAATGAAATTCATACCCATAGTCGTATACTACTATGTATGCTTTACTTTCCCTTAAAATTTTGTGAACGCCCAACTAAGGGTTGCCGAGATATTTTTGGAAAAAGTGGAAAAATAAACCGAAATTTTATTATTAGTATTTTTTCTTAATCGTTTAGAAGGGTTACAAAGAAATTCATACCCATAGTCACATACTACTATGTATGCTTTACTTTTCCCTAAAATTTTGTGAACGCACAACTAAGGGTTACGGAGATATTTTTGGAAAAAGTGGAAAAATAAAGCGAAATTTTTTTATTAGTATTTACTTTTACCTAAAATTTTGTGAACGCACAACTAAGGGATATTTTTGGAAAAAGTGGAAAAATAAAGCGAAATTTTTTTATTAGTATTTTTTTAATCGTTTCGAAGGGTTACAAAGAAATTCATACTCATAGTCACATACTACCATGTATGCTTTACTTTTCCCTATAATTTTGTGAACGCACAACTTAGGGTTGCCGAGATATTTTTGGAAAAAGTGGAAAAATAAACCGAAATTTTATTATTACTATTTTTTTAAACGTTTCGAAGGGTTACAAAGAAATTCATACTCATAGTCATATACTACTATGTATGCTTTACTTTTCCCTAAAATTTTGTGAACACACAACTAAGGGTTGCCGAGATATTTTGGAAAAAGTGGAAAAATAAACCGAAATTTTATTATTAGTATTTTTTTTTAATCGTTTCGAAGGGTTACAAAGAAATTCATACTCATAGTCATATACTACTATGTATGCTTTACTTTTCTTTAAAATTTTGTGAACGCACAACTAAGGGTTGCCGAGATATTTTGGAAAAAGTGGGAAAATAAACCGAAATTTTATTATTAGTATTTTTTTTTAATCGTTTCGAAGGGTTACAAAGAAATTCATACTCATAGTCGTATACTATTATGTATGCTTTACTTTTCCCTAAAATTTTGTGAACGCACAGCTAACGGTTGCCGAGATATTTTTGGAAAAAGTGGAAAAATAAACCGAAATTTTATTATTAGAATTTTTTTTTAATCGTTTCGAAGGGTTACAAAGAAATTCATACCCATAGTCAAATACTACTATGTATGCTTTACTTTTCCCTAAAATTTTGTGAACACACAACTAATTGTTGCCGAGATATTTTTGGAAAAAGTGGAAAAATAAACCGAAATTTTATTATTAGTATTTTTTTTTAAACGTTTCGAAGGGTTACAAAGATATTCATACTCATAGTCATATACTACTATGTATGCTTTACTTTTCTCTAAAATTTTGTGAACGCACAACTAAGGGTTGTCGAGATATTTTTGGAAAAACTAGAAAAGTAAACCGAAATTTTATTATTAGTATTTTTTAAATCGTTTCGAAGGGTTACAAAGAAATTCATAATCATAGTCGTATACTACTATGTATGCTTTACTTTTCCCTAAAATTTTGTGAACTCACAACTAATTGTTGCCGAGATATTTTTGGAAAAAGTGGAAAAATAAACCGAAATTTTATTATTAGTATTTTTTTTAATCGTTTCGAAGGGTTACAAAGAAATTCATACTCATAGTCGTATACTACTATGTATGCTTTACTTTTCCCTAAAATTTTGTGAACGCACAACTAAGGGTTGCCGAGATATTTTTAGAAAAATTAGAAAAATAAACCGAAATTTTATTATTAGTATTTTTTTTAATCGTTTCGAAGGGTTACAAAGAAATTCATACGCATAGTCGTATACTACTATGTATGCTTTACTTTCCCCTAAAATTTTGTGAACGCACAACTAAGGGTTGCCGAGACATTTTTGGAAAAATTGGAAAAATAAACCAAAATTTTATTATTAGTATTTTTTTTATCGTTTCGAAGGGTTACAAAGAAATTCATACTCATAGTCATTTACTACTATGTATGCTTTACTTTTCTCTAAAATTTTGTAAACGCACAACTAAGGGTTGCCGAGATATTTTTGGAAATAGTGGAAAAATAAACCGAAATTTTATTATTAGTATTTTAATCGTTTCGAAGGGTTACAAAGAAATTCATAATCATAGTCGTATACTACTATGTACGCTTTACTTTTCCCTAAAATTTTGTGAACGCACGACTAAGAGTTGCCGAGATATTTTTGGAAAAATGGAAAAATAAACCGAAATTTTATTATTAGTATTTTTTTAAATCGTTTCGAAGGGTTACAAAGAAATTCGTACTCATAGTCATATACTACTATGTATGCTTTACTTTTACCTAAAATTTTGTGAACGCACAACTAAGATATTTTTGGAAAAACTAGAAAAGTAAACCGAAATTTTATTATTAGTATTTTTTTAAATCGTTTCGAAGGGTTACAAAGAAATTCATAATCATAGTCGTATACTACTATGTATGCTTTACTTTTCCCTAAAATTTTGTGAACGCACGACTAAGAGTTGCCGAGATATTTTTGGAAAAGTGGAAAAATAAACCGAAATTTTATTATTAGTATTTTTTTAAATCGTTTCGAAAGAAATTTATAATCATAGTCGTATACTACTATGTCTGCTTTACTTTTCTCTAAAATTTTGTGAACGCACAACTAAGGGTTGCCGAGATATCTTTGGAAAAAGTGGAAAAATAAACCGAAATTTTATTATTAGTATTTTTTTGAATCGTTTCGAAGAGTTACAAAGAAATTCATACTAATAGTCGTATACTACTATATATGCTTTACTTTTCCCCTTAAATTTTGTGAACGCACAACTATGGGTTGCCGAGATATTTTTGGAAAAAGTGGAAAAATAAACCGAAATTTTATTATTAGTATTTCTTTTAATCGTTTCGAAGGGTTACAAAGAAATTCATACTCATAGTCGTATACTACTATGTATGCTTTACTTTTCCCTAAAATTTTGTGAACGCACAACTAAGGGTTGCCGAGATATTTTTGGAAAAAGTGGAAAAATAAACCGAAATTTTATTATTAGTATTTTTTTTTAATCGTTTCGAAGAGTTACCAAGAAATTCATACTCATACTCGTGTACTACTATGTATGCTTTACTTTCCTCTAAAATTTTGTGAACGCACAACTAATTGTTGCCGAGATATTTTTGGAAAAATTGGAAAAATAAACCGAAATTTTATTATTAATATTTTTTTTAATCGTTTCGAAGGGTTACAAAGAAATTCATTCCCATAGTCATATACTACTATGTATGCTTTACTTTTACCTAAAATTTTGTGAACGCACAACTAAGGGTTGCCGAGATATTTTTGGAAAAACTAGAAAAGTAAACCGAAATTTTATTATTAGTATTTTTTTAAATCGTTTCGAAGGGTTACAAAGAAATTCATAATCATAGTAGTATACTACTATGTATGCTTTACTTTTCCCAAAAATTTTGTGAACGCACAACTAAGGGTTGCCGAGATATTTTTGGAAAAACTAGAAAAGTAAACCGAAATTTTATTATTAGTATTTTTTTAAATCGTTTCGAAGGGTTACAAAGAAATTCATAATCATAGTCGTATACTACTATGTATGCTTTACTTTTTCCTAAAGTTTTGTGAACGCACAACTAATTGTTGCCGAGATATTTTTGGAAAAAGTGGAAAAATAAACCGAAATTTTATTATTAGTATTTTTTTTAATCGTTTCGAAGGGTTACAAAGAAATTCATAATCATAGTCGTATACTACTATGTATGCTTTACTTTTCCCTAAAATTTTGTGAACGCACAGCTAAGGGTTGCCGAGATATTTTTGGAAAAAGTGGAAAAATAAACCGAAATTTTATTATTAGTATTTTTTTTAATCGTTTCGAAGGGTTACAAAGAAATTCATACTCATAGTCGTATACTATTATGTATGCTTTACTTTTCCCTAAAATTTTGTGAACGCACAGCTAAGGGTTGCCGAGATATTTTTGGAAAAAGTGGAAAAATAAACCGAAATTTTATTATTAGAATTTTTTTTTAATCGTTTCGAAGGGTTACAAAGAAATTCATACCCATAGTCAAATACTACTATGTATGCTTTACTTTTCCCTAAAATTTTGTGAACGCACAACTAATTGTTGCCGAGATATTTTTGGAAAAAGTGGAAAAATAAACCGAAATTTTTTTATTAGTATTTTTTTTAATCGTTTCGAAGGGTTACAAAGAAATTCATACTCATGGTCATATACTACTATGTATGCTTTACTTTTCTCTAAAATTTTGTTAACGCACAACTAAGGGTTGCAGAGATATTTTTGGAAAATGTGGAAAAATAAACCGAAATTTTATTATTAGTATTTCTTTTAATCGTTTCGAAGGGTTACAAAGAAATTCATACTCATAGTCGTATACTACTATGTATGCTTTACTTTTCTCTAAAATTTTGTGAACGCACTACTAAGGGTTGCCGAGATATTTTTGGAAAAATTGGAAAAATAAACCGAAATTTTATTATTAATATTTTTTTTAATCGTTTCGAAGGGTTACAAAGAAATTCATACCCATAGTCAGATACTAATATGTATGTTTTACTTTTACCTAAAATTTTGTGAACGCACAACTAAGGGTTGCCGAGATATTTTTGGAAAAACTAGAAAAGTAAACCGAAATTTTATTATTAGTATTTTTTAAATCGTTTCGAAGGGTTACAAAGAAATTCATAATCATAGTCGTATACTACTATGTATGCTTTACTTTTCCCTAAAATTTTGTGAACTCACAACTAATTGTTGCCGAGATATTTTTGGAAAAAGTGGAAAAATAAACCGAAATTTTATTATTAGTATTTTTTTTAATCGTTTCGAAGGGTTACAAAGAAATTCATACTCATAGTCGTATACTACTATGTATGCTTTACTTTTCCCTAAAATTTTGTGAACGCACAACTAAGGGTTGCCGAGATATTTTTGGAAAAAGTGGAAAGATAAACCGAAATTTTATTATTTTTTTTTTTTTTAATCGTTTCGAAGGGTTACAAAGAAATTCATACGCATAGTCGTATACTACTATGTATGCTTTACTTTCCCCTAAAATTTTGTGAACGCACAACTAAGGGTTGCCGAGACATTTTTGGAAAAATTGGAAAAATAAACCAAAATTTTATTATTAGTATTTTTTTTATCGTTTCGAAGGGTTACAAAGAAATTCATAATCATAGTCGTATACTACTATGTACGCTTTACTTTTCCCTAAAATTTTGTGAACGCACGACTAAGAGTTGCCGAGATATTTTTGGTAAAATTGGAAAAATAAACCGAAATTTTATTATTAGTATTTTTTTAAATCGTTTCGAAGGGTTACAAAGAAATTCGTACTCATAGTCATATACTACTATGTATGCTTTACTTTTACCTAAAATTTTGTGAACGCACAACTAAGGGTTGCCGAGATATTTTTGGAAAAACTAGAAAAGTAAACCGAAATTTTATTATTAGTATTTTTTTAAATCGTTTCGAAGGGTTACAAAGAAATTCATAATCATAGTCGTATACTACTATGTATGCTTTACTTTTCCCTAAAATTTTGTGAACGCACGACTAAGAGTTGCCGAGATATTTTTGGAAAAAGTGGAAAAATAAACCGAAATTTTATTATTAGTATTTTTTTAAATCGTTTCGAAAGAAATTTATAATCATAGTCGTATACTACTATGTATGCTTTACTTTTCTCTAAAATTTTGTGAACGCACAACTAAGGATATCTTTGGAAAAAGTGGAAAAATAAACCGAAATTTTATTATTAGTATTTTTTTGAATCGTTTCGAAGGGTTACAAAGAAATTCATACTAATAGTCGTATACTACTATATATGCTTTACTTTTCCCCTTAAATTTTGTGAACGCACAACTATGGGTTGCGAGATATTTTTGGAAAAAGTGGAAAAATAAACCGAAATTTTATTATTAGTATTTCTTTTAATCGTTTCGAAGGGTTACAAAGAAATTCATACTCATAGTCGTATACTACTATGTATGCTTTACTTTTCCCTAAAATTTTGTGAACGCACAACTAAGGGTTGCCGAGATATTTTTGGAAAAATTGGAAAAATAAACCGAAATTTTATTATTAGTATATTTTTTTAATCGTTTCGAAGGGTTACAAAGAAATTCATACTCATAGTCATATACTACTATGTATGCTTTACTTTTCTCTAAAATTTTGTGAACGCACAACTGAGGGTTGCCGAGATATTTTTGGAAATAGTGGAAAAATAAACCGATATTTTATTATTAGTATTTTTTTAATCGTTTCGAAGGGTTACAAAGAAATTCATACCCATAGTCATATACTACTATGTATGCTTTACTTTTACCTAAAATTTTGTGAACGCACAACTAAGGGTTGCCGAGATATTTTTGGAGAAACTAGAAAAGTAAACCGAAATTTTATTATTAGTATTTTTTTAAATCGTTTCGAAGGGTTACAAAGAAATTCATAATCATAGTAGTATACTATTATGTATGCTTTTCTTTTCCCTAAAAGTTTGTGAACGCACAACTAAGGGTTGCCGAGATATTTTTGGAAAAAGTGGAAAAATAAACCGAAATTTTATTATTAGTATTTTTTTTTAAATCGTTTCGAAGGGTTACAAAGAAATTCATACTCATAGTCGTATACTACTATATATGCTTTACTTTTCCCTAAAATTTTGTGAACGCACAACTATGGGTTGCCGAGATATTTTTGGAAATAGTGGAAAAATAAACCGAAATTTTATTATTAGTATATTTTTTTAATCGTTTCGAAAACAAATTCATGCTCATAGTCTTATACTATGTATGCTTTACTTTTCCCTAAAATTTTGTGAACGCACAACTAAGGGTTGCCGAGGTATTTTCAGAAACGCTGGAAAAATAAATCGAAATTTTATTGTTTAATTTTTTTTGTAATAGTTTTGAAGGGTTACAAAGAATGTCGAACTCGTAGTTAGATACTAGTACGTATGCTGTACTTTCGATTAAAATTTTGTAAGCGCACACTAAGGGTTGCGGAGATATTTTCGGAAAAATTGGAAAAATAAATGAAAATTTTAGTATTTAATTTTTTTTAATGGTTTTGAAGGGTTACAAAGAAAGCAATACTCATAGTCATATACTAGTACGTATGCTTTACTTTACTCTAAAATTTTGTAAACGCACAACTAAGGGTTGCCAAGATACTTTCGGAAAACTGAAAAAATAAAATGAAGTTTTGTTTAATTTTTTTGTAATAGTTTTGAAGGGTTACAAAGAAAGCCATACTCACAGTCATATACTAGTAGGTAATCTTTACTTTTCCCTAAGATTTTGTGAACGCACAACTAAGGGTTGCTTAGATATTCTGGATAAATTGGAAAATTAAATCGAAATTTAATTATTTTACTTTCTTTTAAATGGTTATAAAGGTTAACAAAGAAAGCCATACTCAAAGTCATGTATTGCTACGTATGCTTTACTTTTCTTTAAAATTTTGTAAACTCACAACTAAGGGCCCAGATATTTCCAAGGGCGTGCGTAAAGAATTGCCAGATAATATTTTATTATTTTTTAAATATTGCCGAGGGGTTATAAAGATAATCATTCGTGTAGATACATACTGTGATATATCCTTTACGTTCCTCTAAAACATTGTACACGCACAATTAAGGGTTGCCGAGAAATTTCCAAGAAAGTAATTTCACTATTTATTTAAAGTTAGAATGGTCTATGCAGACCGAAGCTTATCCACAGATTTTTCGCCGGATACTCCGACACAGGAGTTGTCACCCACAGATTCTTTAATTGACCCCACGTCAGCATCTGTGGCTGGAAATCTGTGGGTAACTTCACACCAATGATTAGTTTCACAAAAGACACTAGTATTAATCTCTCCTAAATCAACATTTAATAAAATAAATTAAATGAAATTTGAGCTTTACTAGGAATGCAAGGGCAAGGTAGATAGGTGGGTATACATCATTGGAGAAGAAAAAATATCGTATAGCTGCTTTCTAAAGAACATATAGATGACAACGTCAAGGACAACACCTAATGCCTGGTTTATGCAGAGATTAAGATAGAATTGAAGCTTTGTTGATACTAATTAACTTAGTTTGAACTGTCATTCAGTTCAAGAATCTTTCCTAAGCTAATATATGTTGACAAATCAGACAACCATATGTTGCATTAAATACTTTTTATCTCTTTTTGATGTAGCATGTATTTGTTTTATATACCTATGCCATAATGTTCAAAATAGCACCCTATAGTACTTTTTAAATATTGATACTAGAGAACTGGATTCTTGGAGTTCAATATATGAATATAAATTCCTCATGAATTGTCCAGAAAAATTGATATTCTTTAGGAAATAACTGGAGGAGACATCAACTTTTATTTTTAAGTAGAATATCTCTGAACATTTTTAGAAAGTTAGATAGTTTTATATTTTAAATATAACCATTTTTTACAAAAAAAAATTTCATTCAAAATATAAAACTACTCGGCTCTCTAAATAAGGTATCCAACTTAAAAATAAAACTTGGTGTCAACTTCGGTAATTTTCTAAAGAAATATATTTTTCTGTATAACTATTCATATATCTAACTTTAAAAGTCCAATTGTGTAGTATCAATATTTAAAAAGTGCTGGGATATGCTATTTTGAGCATACGGTAGGTAGATAAAATATATACATGCTACATCATAAAGAGATAAAAAGTATATAAGTTGCGTAGCGTAAGGTCACTATCAAGTGGTTGAATATACATATATGCTACATCATAAAGAGATAAAATTAGTTATGTATGCTTTACATAGCAAGTGGTTGAATATACATATACGCTACGTCATTTGTTCCATACCGTGAGGTCACAGTGTTACCTCTTCACTATGTAAAAATCATATGCACATGTTGCTGACATTTCGCAGAGTATGCACATATGATTATGAGTCACATTTTACATAACACGTTACTTCTGCGAAACTTAGTTTACGTAGCATTTACGTATATGCTATATATTTATGTTTGCTGGGTTTGTCCATCGAGAGATATCCACTGGATATCCGTTTTTATCCATCAACATATATCCGTAAATTGTCGATTCCAGACAGCACATAACACCCACTGGATGTCCATATGAAGTCTGAAAGTCCGTGTACCACAAACGGATATCCACTGGATGTCCGCTTGTGGATTAACTTTGATATTTTTCTTTGGACATCCACTGGACATACAGTGGATATACACCAAAAAGCCATACCTACTTAAACAAGTTATATAGCAACTTGGACCTTATATTTGAAGAAACATTATGTTTTATTAATTTTTTTAAGATATAGTCAAATTTCAATTTTATTAATTTGTTTCATTGCCTACCTGGATTGCAAGAATTGGTATGAATTTAAGTATTACCACATGCTAACTATGCTATATGCTAACTATTGCAAACTATTCTTCACGGACCAAAATGGCCGAACTGTTTACCATTGATTGGAATATTTCAATCAAAGCCATTAGCTTCCTACCATATTTATGTATTTGTATAACTCACGTATGTTTAAAAACCGCGCGCTTTGTAATCGGAAATTATAATTTGATTGGCTCAAGTTGGTCAACTGAACCAATGAACAGCGACCAGCGACTTCTCTCCCCAGCAAACCAAACCACATCATTTTAACATCATAATGATGTGATTTTTGCAACAGTGACGTCGTCATTCTTGTTTGCAACCACGTGGTAATGCCGTCACAGTGACGCTAAACGGCCGCACTCAGCCACGTCGTCAAAAGTGACTCACTTATTTTCCACTTTTCAGCCACATCAGCACCACCCATTTGTGATGTAGATATGATCATATTGTGTACAAAAAATATATATTATAACAACTTGAATGTTACCGCCCAATTTCTTTTAAAATAAATAAAAATAATCTATTTTGCAAGGAATAAATCTACTTTTATATTACAAAAAAATAACTCCATTGAAATTTTAAAATCACTGATTAAAGACTTATATTTTATATCCAGCTCCAATAAAAAATGATGAATTTTTGAATAAATTATGTTTCCTCATATTGATATTTTTATTGTTGTTTTATGTCGAAAAAAATTAGTTTATCAAAGTCGGCTGACATTTTATACGTAGTGTGTGATTTTACATTCTGAACAACTTTTCTCATTTTTTTTAATTTTCAAAATGAAAGTGTATTATTTCTTAAATATTTTTTTCAAAATCCCCCTGTATACCTAAAATTATTCTCATTGCATAATATATATAGTTATGTAGCTGTGCTGTATATGAGAATATAATTTTAAGTATACAGGGTGATTTGCAAACAAATATTTAAGAAATAATATGAGTACCTACACCTTTATTTTTCAAAATGAAAAAAACAAAGGAGAAAAGTTGTTCAGAATGTAAAATCATACACTATGTATAAAACGTCAGCCGACTTTGATGAAATAATTTATTTCGATAAAAAAACAGTATCAAAAAATTCAATATGACGAATCTTAACTTATTCAAAATTCATCATTTTATGTTGGAGCGGGGTATAAAATATAAATCTTTCATCAGTGATTTTTAAGTTTCGTTGAGTTATTTTTTCGTAATATAAAAGAAGATTTATTTGTTGAAAAATAGATTCTTTTTATTCATTTTAAAAGTAATGGCTTACTTCAGACAAAAAAATTTCATCAAAGTAGCCTGCTATTGCTGAAATTTTACTCAAAAGGTATATTTCACACTCTTTTTACTTACCTTTTCCTTACATTTTTCTTGAGTCTTCGGAAAATATATAAAAAGGCAGTTCATACATAATTGTTTGATATCTGCGTATAAATCTTGCACGTATACCTAGATATTTTAATTGTTTTATATATTACTCACTAAAGTGAGGCCCCAGAAAAATGTCTCTAAGTGAAATAATAGAAATTAGATTTAAAAATGTAAAAAGTATTAAATGAATTTGAAGTGATCAATGAAACAAACATTTCTGAAACTATATATATTCAAGATATGATTACAGTTATATGCCTTATAATAAAAATTCACCTAGCTATTTCTGTCTTGATCTTCTTTGATCTCCATAACGGATTAAGTCTTTCACAATGTTCACATTCAAAGTCTGTGGTGGTTGGAACTACTTTTCATGCCACATCTAAAAATTTATAAGAAATAAATTATCATAGTTTAAAAATGTTTAATAAGATGCCATGTCATTTATGTCAGTAAAAATAATGTTAAAGTTGAGTATTGGTAGTAGAGAGGCTGGCCCATTGGTAACTAAAATGGATCAAGGTTGGGTATTAATAAGTGTACTTTACAAGGTAACAATAAAAAAAAATATTATGGAAACAGTAATTTTCAAGTCTAAAGCGAATAATCTAGTTCCAGATCTCGTTAAAATACATACGTTACCAAATTTCAAGTGAATATCTTAAATGCTTCCAGAGTAATCGTGCGCACAAAAAAACTACAGGCAGACAGACCAAATTTTTTTGCTGGAACTTAAAATCTCGACGTTTCATGACATTCTAAGCCTATTTGGACAATACAAACGTTCAATTTTTTTTGCGTTACTAATAAAACACCACAGCTAGTAAGTCTATGCATGGTCACACTATGTACATAGTAACATTTGAAATGTATACTTAAACATTTTAAGCCTGCTACTGCGTTTTCTGTACTTAATAATTTTTAATAATAAAAACAAACAAGACAAATATCCAAATATATCACATTATCGAATTTCAAGTTCAACCACACACTTGTTTTTGTTATTAAAGTAAAATTAAATTGAATTTGGAACAACTTCATTGACACTAATGAAATTTTTTTAAAAAGGCCGAGGCTACTAAGACTGAAAATAAACTACTATTTTGCAAAGTATGAATTAGCAATACAGATACGAATTCAGAATTTGATTCATGCAGAATACGATTCTAAAATGATTTGAACTTCGTGGACTTATAAAACACCAAAATTTGAATTCCATCTAGCAAAATAACAAAGTTTCGATGAGAGTGGGCAGACTTAAAATGAAACACTAAGTAGGTATAAACTAAATTAAAAATTAGGCAAAAAAAGTAACTGAAGGTGAAGTTTCTCATTGCCGAAACAAGTATTTCAATATGAAATAATAAGCAATAAAATCTTTCTTATAGAGCCTTATAATATACAGAAGAAAATTGGTAAAAAAAAGCAGTTTTCACAAAATCCAAATGCAAAATGTCTAAGATTTTAGAACTTAAAATATAAACTTACCGCATTTTCTCTAATTGTACTGCCACTGCCAGTAGCTCCACGAACTGATGTTTTAATTGTCTGTTTTACATTCTAAAATAGAAAAACATTATAAATACCTATATTATTCCAGTCAAATAGGGAAAATTAGATGGAAAAAAACTAATAGTTTTGAAACTTGGCAGAGATGTCCTTTAAGGCCCACTATTAAACATACTTAAAGTCCCCAACTCTGTTTTTTGCGTTTGAAAAAATGGTGCTCAGATTAAATTATTTGCTTACGTCTCGCTAAACTTTTAATTAGAGATATCGAAATTATGTCTCCTATAGAAAATAAAGCTTATGAAATTCTCTACAAAAAATGTAATATAATTTTTTTCCATATCTTCCATCAATTTTTCCATCCTTCTAAAATAAGAAAATTACATTTGATCAACGCATTTCTAAAAGCCGAAATATCACTGGAAAAAAATAAAACTCGATATTATGTTGGATCTAGAATTCCGAATAACTTTAAAACATCCGTCGTATATCTGTCTGTCAGTCTGTCGGTTTGTCCATCTGTCTCTCTTTACGGCACTTTTGTGAACACGATAACTTAAACAGAAAAGTCCAATTTTATTGAAATTTAGACAGTATAGTACAGTATGTAAACTAATGGAAGAACCCTATTGATTTTGAAAAAATCGATTAGTAAATATTAAGGTTTATAAAACATTTTATGAAAAAAGATGCATGTGAAGAGTGTGTTATAACACCTTTGATAGATTCTAGAAACACAGAGATACTACATACTTAGTATACTGACCATTTGGACAATCAAGATGGTATTATCAGGAAATCATTAAAATTGCAAATACCTATGTCACTTAAATCCACGATCTTATCAAAGATTACAACACTCTTCACGTGTATTATTTTCATAAAATATTTCATAACCTTCATGTGTGCTGATCGATTTTTTTTAAAAACGCTGAGGTTCTTTATAACTAACACTAATTTTTTTCCAAATTTCATTAAAATCAGACTTCTCTTTTTAAGTTATTTCTTAAAAGAGACATGACTGACATTTTGAAAGTTGTTGCGTATTTTATGACAATACGAAGATATATTTTTATATCCTACGAGTGATATTTACAATTGTTGAAATGAGTCGATGAAATGCAATATATATACTCTTTGTTTTCGTATTTCCGAAGAATATAATAATAACAGATTAGAAAAAAATGCATATATAACACTCTGTAGAGAATTTTATAAGCTTTATTTTTTACATAAACATACTTTTGATATCGCTAATGGTTAGAGAGATATGTATAAGAAATAAGCTGAATCGGAGCGCCATTTCTCCAAGATGCCAGCTAGAGCGCGATAGTTTGAGTTGGGGACTTTTAGTATGTTTAATAGTAAATCCTAACATCCTTGCCAAGTTTCAACACTTTATCAGTTTTTTCCGTCAAACGTTGAAATTTGTTCCAATTTGACATAGTCCAATCAACCTCTAATTTGAGTGCTAATGAATGGATTTTGATGAAACCTTGTGCAACGTGTATCGACGTTGATAAAAAAATTGAAAAACAGATTAGAGTAGGAAATGATCGGAAGGGGTACAAAACATCTTTTTTATCGGTTCCGTAACTTGTAGAGTTAAGTTAAAAATGAAAAAAAAAAAAAAAATAATATACTTATTTACCTTTTTTGGCACAAATAAGACGTTTTTACTCTTGTGAATTTATTCGAAAAATGCATATTTCTCGAGATAAATAATGTACTAAATTTTTTGTCGTGCCTCACATCCACAAGAATTCTTATCGTCAGATGAATTATTCCTTAAGAAAAAAATTACATGATATATTTTTTTTATAAATTTAACGATTTTTAATACTTATTTAAGGATAATGAAATAACGCACTTTTATGCAGTGCTTGTTTACTGCATTCTATTCTTAAATGGCATCCGAAAAGGTACATCACGAATTTTATCTGCTTTATTGTTACGAAACAAATGCTTTTTTGAAAAAATGTTTTCATTTTCATGTATTTTTGTGCAAAAAATGAAGCACATTATTTATCGTGAAAAACTGCCTGTAATTTGGAAAATTAGCAAGTTACAAAAAAATTCCAAGAGACAAAAAATGTTTAGAAGGCCTCAATGCACACTTGAATACATTCAAATTTTTAAGCTAAATCTTTTTAAAGCGCTGCAATTTCAAAAAAGAAGTAGTTTTTCATGTTTTTCCGGAAAAACTCGGTGAAAACACACTTTACAGAAAAGTTGCAAATAAATAAAAGAAAGTCTTGTATTTCGATAATACATTCACCTGAATTTTTTCAGATTTTTTTTCCAACTTTTACATTTCCCCTCCCCCACTTTTAGGAATTTTCGAGTGGTCATGTGTCGAAAAACATGCATTTTTCGAAAAAATTCACAATAGTAAAAACATCTTATTTTGGACCAAAAAAAGGTAAATATATTGTTTTTTTTTTCATTTTTAACTTAATTCTACAAGTTACGGAACCTGTTTTCTACTCTTTCCGATCATTTCCTACTCTAACCTTTTTTCAACTTTACAAACACATTGCACATTTACACACATATTGCAAGGTTTCATCAAAATATAATCATTAGCACTCAAATTAGAGATTTTGGAGATTTTAGCGCTTCGTTGACTGGACTAACTGGGGTATTCGTTATTCAGGTATTAAAATGAAATACCTCTACTAGAGCAAAATAAATAAGGGTGAGTTTATAAAAAATCCCAGTCCTAACTTAGCCTATCTTAGTCTTAATTTTTCCCTAAAACATATCTGATATCTTAAGACTGGTTTATAAAAACTTGCCTTTGTCCTAAGTTGATCGTAAAATAAATACGCGAACTTTTCAAGCTAATTGGAATTGATTTCTGATCTATTCTGTGGTATTAGCCCCTAGGAAAAATTTACATTTTAAAAATTTTAGGTTAAGTTAGGAACAAGATAGGATTACGACTTTTATAAAGGGCATATGGGTAACGTGTACATTTAACTTTTTAGGGAAAAAACTAAGACTAAGATAGACTAAGTTAGGACTAGGACATTTTTTATAAACTCACCTTGATAGGTAATAATTAAATCAAATGTGATTGCATTTTGTCGCAAATTGGAAAATACTTAATTACCAGTATTTAAATCTAAAATAAGCTAAATATGCTCTACATAAAAAATAAAGAACCAGTGTTAACCAAAATATTAAATGATAAATTAGCTTAACTTGCTTTTTTCCCTTGAACTTTAATGGCGTCATGCATGAAAATTATAGGCGAAGTAAAAAATAAAAATGCATAATTTCATAGTAACAGTGAAGTTAAAACAAGCAGGTACTTACCTTTACGTAAAAATGTGTTGATATTTAACAAACAAAAACTAAAGGCATTAAACAAAAGTTATTGACATCCACGGTCAATAAACGATACGGTTGCATCAATCAGCAGCTTTAGGACGAGAGAGACGCGGGGGGCGGGAAATCGAATGAAAGAGACAGACATATCTGATTTCCGTGCAGAAGACAGAGACAAAGACTCCGGTAGGGTCTACAGCCTACGTCACCTGTAGACACTACAAGTATCTTTGTCTCTGTCTTTTGCACGGAAATCAGATATGTCTATCTCTTTCATTCGATTTCCCGCCCCCCGCGTCTCTCTCGTCCTAAAGCTGCTGATTGATGCAACCGTATCGTTTATTGACCGTGATTGACATCAATGACGACAACCAAACACAGACAAGTGTAAACTGGAGCACAGATACTGGAGCTGGAGATGACTGTGGAGTGGAAACGCCAGCAGTAGTACTAGACTAGTGGCGCTGGCGGCGATGGTCACAATTTAGTATGAAATGGGGATATCAAAGTGAGTGGTGGATCAGTTAGTTACATCCACGTTATAAAATTTTTCATTAAAATGATGTGGTGATTGTGGACGTCCCAATCTTCACTCACATAGAAGTGGTTATGATGTGAACGTTCTGAAACGGTCCAAAGAGTGTCATCACAGTGATGAGATGTTCTGCCATTCACAAAATCCACTAAAATGTGAGTGGCTATAATGTGGACGTGGCGGAGTGTGTTTACTGGGTCCCGTTAGTCACGTTTACAAATGGCTTCCAGTCATCGACCTATTGTATGTCAATGCTTCCAGTTCTAAGTGTTTGTTTAGCTCTGTTCTACATAATATAGGAATATCTGGTGGCTTAAACGACAATAATAATAGTGATGTACAAAGAACACGTACAGGGTTTTTATCTCTACACTCGTCTCTACATTAAAAGTGCAAACTGCTGATGGTGAAATACCAAGATTCCATCTGCAGACAGAAAATTTGGCTTCAACAAATAGAAGCAGCTCTGATTTCAATTTATCTAGTTTAAAACCTGAATCTTCTGGTGGTAAGTTGAATTTATCTCCATTTATCTATGAAAATGTGTTTATATTTACCTATATAACCTTCCAACCTGTTTATATAAAATTATATTTCACATATATCGCCGGCTTAAAATGTTTACCAGCTAACCCCACTTTTTAAGCAAAATCACATTTATGCACCGTTGGAAAGGTTACTGTTACTCCACCCAGCACCTCTCTTCGCTCCCCGGTCCCGTAACTTTCTCATTTTTTTTCGCTTAATTGCATAAAATTTTTTTCGTAAATGTACTCTAAGTATCATATTTATACTATTTATTACTTTTTAGAAAATTTGAAAAATCCGATATACATAAACTTTATCAGACTCTTTAACAGCAAATACATACAGTTAACTAATAATGCGAATTGGCTCGCTTTCTTCCAAAAAGTAATTAGTTGCCAGTTTAATTTGTTTACTCTATTTTTTTTATTGTTTTTAAATTTTTTTAGATTAAGGACTTAATACAACCGGGCGGAAGAACAACATACGATTCGATACATCGATGCTTGCAGCAAACAATAATTCAAATTCAATTTTATTATGTAAGTATTAGGAGTCATCTTTCATGAATTGTTTCTTTCAGTTATGAGTATGAACTATATGAACCCCTGAAAAATCACTGTCAATTAGATGAACCCCCCACCCCCCTCAAAAAATGTCTTAAATAAAAATTAAGCAGAATAAAAATCTCCAAAAAAGTTCGTATGACACACTTAATGTTTGTTGCAGAAAATAAATAGATTTTAGAAATCGTACTTGTTTATATAATTTTGAAACTGCCATCCCCGCACGTTTCGGCACTTCGGCAGGTAATGAGTTGCCCTACCATGATTGAATCTGGTGATACATTTGGCATGAGTGCTCTTGAATTGCTATGATTTTTTTAGGGATTTAGAGGAGTAGCTTATTGATAACTTTCACATTCCTGTACAGGGTGGACCAAATTAGATGAGATTTGGGGTTTTCTCTAAAACTATATGGCAGATAGATAGATGGGTGTCTTGATTTTCGAGAAACAAACAATGGCACAAACCGCGATCGTCTATCTTATTCGACTACCGAGCTACAGAGCGTTTTTGAAAAATTGTCATTTTTGGATGATTTCTATATCTCAATTACCAAGTGTCGAATCAAAAATCGATTTTTTTGAATAGAATCCGTTGCTGATAAGAAGAAAATTATACATGCCTCAGTTTTCGAGGTATAGACATAATTTGTGTTTTTTTAATAATTTTGTTCCATTACTCGATTTTCGATTCGACACTTGGTAATTGAGATAGAGGTCATCCAAAAATGCCAATTTTCCAAAAACACTCTGTGGCTTGATAGTCGAAAAAGATAGACGATCGTGGTTTACGCCATTGTTTGTTTCTCGAAAATCGAGCTCAGGACACCTATATTGGTTTTTGTCTATCTGCCATAGTTTTAGAGAAAACCCCAAATCCCTTCTAATTTGGTTCACCCTGTATATGTAAACAAATATAAATGTAAGTTAATAATAGAAAATTGATATTATTTGAAAAAAATGTCTAGTTTTGTCTGAGTATAATCATGCAGAAATTAAGCAGATTTTCCTACATAATTTACAATTTTTAGGTGCGGCAGAAATACATCGTAACGCTGGCACTGTGGATGCAATAAAAAATTGATTAAGTTGAGCCAAGGAGAGACAAAACATGAGGAAAGATAGAATAGGATAAAATATATATGATAACATAATGGAACTGATGTATAAATAATTTAATTTTATAGTCCAATTAAATAAGTCGGCAAATCAAAATTTTGAGGTAAATACTTGAATTTTTGATATAACTTACTTTGATCTATTAGAACACGATCAATGAAAGAAATTTTTTTCTGAACCCCCGGGAAGGGGTGAAAAAAAAAAAAATAAAGTGTTTTTTCAAAATTACTCAAAATGTGTAAAAGCTAGTAAAAAAAGTTTCAAACAAAAATTGTAAAGCATGAAATTTTATATAAAAATGATCTCTAGACTTTTTTTGGTATTACTAAAATTAACGGAGTTAGGCTGGTTAGAAATTAAGGGATGATATGTACAACTTTAAAAAATTATAGCGTGCTGAAAAGTTAATGAATTTAAAATTTTTTTTTTTCTATTTATTCAGAAAAATATAAACATTCGTTTCAGAGAAATGGATTTTTTTTAAATTTTTAATAAAAAAGTTATAAAAATTTTAATTTTTTTATTTTCAATTAAAACCACTTTGAACGGTGAAATGAATTTTTTTTTATACCATTCTGTTCATTATTTAATATATTGAACATTTGCTTTTGAAATTTTTTTTACCCTTCATTTTCAAGAAGGTATGAATTTATTTACTTGCTTAGTTTTTTTCCAAACGTAAGACACTGCTCTTGTGACGTCATGATAACTGAAAAGAAATAAAGAATGCATACGACAAAGATAAAATTGTTTCGTATCTGCTGCGTTGCCGAAAAGACGCGCTTGCGTCACATCTATAGGACATCTGCACGTGACGTCACAGCTAACCTCAAAAATATGTGTTTCTTAAGATTTAAGAGTATTACGCAGCTATTATTAAAATTTCTGCCTGGTTCCCGTATTTTCAACTAAAATCTAGTTCAGTGTAATGTTTATGAAGTTCTAAACACTTTGTCCTAATAAAATAAGCCTCTTTTTCTAGGTTGGAAATCTAACCTGTAATTAGCAGTCTATTTCTATTAATCAAGAATATTGAAAAATTATTTACGTGAATTTTTAAATATTTGCTTGGAGCCAGTAAGTACCTGCTCCAAGCTAAAAATGCATACACAAACATTAAAAATGAGAATAAACTTGAAAAACTTAAAATTTAAGGTTATGTTAGGTACATGATGCAGATGCAGACTAGTTTACAAGTTCAAGGCCGTGTTAATGCTTGATAAAGCTCGTAAAAATATTAGTGAGGGCTCATTGAATTCGGAATGACGTCTAGAAAAAGTGTAAAAGTTTCACACCCACACATAAACAGTTGCAAAAGTTATAAACAAATGAAGATTGAAAATATAACGAGTTTCGTATTTTGCAAATAACTCGAAAACTATTAATATTTAAGAAAATTGAAAGAACGATTCTTAAAGAGGAATGAATTTCCAATAAAAAAGCTCAACTCCCGATACTCTATATCTCAGCGCTCTGCGCAGCGAACATTAAGCCGTTACGATGCTCTGAAATCGGCCGTAATAAGTAAAAATATTTGTTATCAAATATTAATTTAAAAATTTTGAAAAATTATGGTATTATTTAGACACTTAACGGAACAATATCCCGTTGAAAAAAAAAAAATGTTTCACCGATTTTTCATAAAATGAGCCTATTGTTAATGAACCAATTTTTTTAGAGTTTACGTTTATATTTCAAGTCGGATAATTGTTAAACAAAAGCCACTAAAATTATTTCGCTTTATGGAGACCTCATAAAAATTTGTTGCCATTTTATTATAAAATATTGTGATTAAAAATTAAAAAAATTCTTAATTTTTTTTTAATTGTTTATAATGTTTTTCTTTTTTTCATTATTTATACAAAATATTAAGAAAAAAATGTATTCATAAAACTTAATATTTGCAATTCTCTACAAGACGAAAAACAGAAAAATTTTTGTTAATTTATTTGTTTATTTAATAAACAATTTGTTATTAACAATCGCCGAATGTGTTTATATTCTTTTTAGATAGAAAAAAAAAACAAAAACAACCGTATATATGTTATAGTCGTAACAAGAACGGTGGGTTTTTAAAAAATGATTTTTTATTTTGTTCGAAGTTTTTACACTTTGTACAATGTTTTTTATTAAAATTACAATAATGTCGTAGAGTTATAATAAGAATTTGAAATTAGAATGTATTTTAGGAATGATTTAATTAGAATGATAATCTTAGAATGATGGCTCGATACAATTCTAGCCCTACTTATTACTTTTTCTAACAAAGAGGTATTTTAATTTGAAGGTTACATGGTTTGCAGATTTTATGCTGATTGAGCTTGGTAAGCGTCTTTGCTTTATGAATGGATAATGCATAATGAATATAAAGAACTTCTTATCTTAATGAATGCTAAATAATTAAGTCAAGGTTAAATCCCACTAAACAATGCATTATTACTTTAATAGAACCTCAATATTACAAAGTTACATGTAATGTTATGTAAAACAGATCATGAACAGTGTCGTAATGTTGCTACAAAGTAATTTGTCATACTATTAAATGTTACTCTGTTACATTGTTAAAAAGGTAACATTGTGAAAATATTACTTAATGTTCAAACATATTGACGTAATAATTTATCAATATAACTTGCCACATTACATATTTATTTAACGTGTTACATTACATACTTATTTATATCTTACCATGAATATCATTGCTGCAATGTATGCTTAATATTCGAATCAAGCGCGGATCTAGAAATTTCAATAATTTTTTTCTCGTCTGTGGCGCATGGGACCCATACGAAATATGGGAAATAACATCTCGAGAAGCACTTCTCTAACGACCCCTAAAAAAATTTTGAAAAAGCAGTTTGCGAAAATTTTTTTCAAAATTCGGTTACCCCCCCCAGGTCTAGACACTCCTGTTTAAAATAATTTTTTTTTGTTATATGAATTTTACTTTTCACAAAAATACATCAATACGTTTCATTACTAACTGAGATACAACGAATTGAAATTTTGTGATTTGTTAAATTGTAAATCACAAAATTTCAATTCGTTGTATTTCAGTTAGTAATGAAAATATTTTCATAAACTTCAAAACATGTTGTATTTTTATGAAAAGTAAAATGCATATGACAAAAAAAAATTAAACAGGAGTCCCTAGACCTCGCCCCCCAGGTTACCCCCCCCCGGTAACCGAATTTTGAAAAAAAAAAACCACAAACTGCTTTTTCAAAATTTTTTAGGGGTCATTACAGAAGTGCTTCTCGATATGTTATTTCCCATATTTCGTATGGGTCCCATGCGCCACAGACGAGAAAAAAATTATTGAAATTTCTAGATCCGCACTTGATTCGAATACTAGTAAGGCAATGTAGTATCAAGATAAATGTAAATATTAAGGTAACATTAATTTAGTTCTGAATTAATATTGCCCCAAAGTAACAATAACCTTGGTTGAATACTATAGTTGTCCCAGTGCCAGTTAGTATTAGAGGATTACGGACAGAAATATTGTGTCAAATTATGTGTTTCTACTCATAGGAAATTGTAAGATGTACTGTACAAATTAGTGGGGGACACATTATTCGACAGGCACCTGTCCATAATCCTTCAGCACTAACTTGCATCAGTTGAGGCATCTATAGTATTTAATAAATAATACCCTAAACTTAAAATAAAAAGAAAACATTTAATTAAAAATATATTTTGTTAAAAATATACATAAAAATATACAATGTATAAAAATAAATAAAAATAAAAATGCAAATTCCCAACAACAAAAAAACTAGTGTTATAAAAAAAATCCATATTATTCATTGCCTCTCTCGCTGTTTCCTTTGTTTGGCGAAGCGCTGCCATTCAGCTACCACATCTTCGAATTGTTTTGCTGTGGTGGCTGCGAAGATAATTTTGACAGCCTCTGTTAAAAAATGGAATATATTAATATCTGATCGAGAATACAGTATAGAAGTATCATAGTTACTGACATAACATAGTTAATCATTATCTTTATTATGGTACAAAAACACGAGACCATAGGTCGAGTGTCTTTCAGTTATCGAGTTATATTATCAAAATGGCAACCAAGCTTAAGTGCAAATAAAAATGTAGGCTATTCAAAATAGAAACCTCGAATGGTGTTTGGTAATTTGTTAGTTTTTATATCCATTAGCAGAGAAAAACATTGGCTGACGTGTACGTTGCTGATTTTCAGAAATATTCTCAATTTACTCCAAAAAATGTCAAAGTAAGACAATCAGTCGGGAATTTTGCCCTGCAAAATGTGGAGTATTAATGATTTTGACATATGTTGTTTAAGTCGAGGCCATGATAAAAAACACAAGTTTTCAACCTTGGGGGTGGGGAGGAGGCGCGAACCGCCATCTTGAATTAAAGGTGCAAAAAATTGTTTTTCAAAATAATTCGGCAACGCTCAATCCTACGAGAAAAATGCTGAAGACAAAGTTGAAGAGGACAAAATTTCCTACATTTTTTGTATATACATTTTTATTGTAAGTCTAATGTTTAAAGAGATACAGCGTCAGACAAATGGGTTTAAGAAAATTTTTTTTTTATTATATAATGCATGTTCACAACAACAAATTTTATATTATTATAATAAAGATATATTATAATAATACTTGTATTGAAACTAAAAAAAATATTAAATTGACGGAATAGTATTACAGTGGCTTACATCATTTCTCGAAAATAGGAAACAAAAGTTATTAAATTTAATGACAGGTATTCAGAAGAATTGGCAATAAAAATGGAATACCTCAAGAGTCGGCACTTGCTCTTATACTCTTTTTATAATTTCTAGATAATCCAACATTTTTTAAAGAAATTTCAAATTATAAAATTTTATGTCCTGACTATTGGCTACAAAATTTTAAATCCCTTACAAAATCCTTACACACATTTAATCCTTACAATTGCTTAGAAACATTCAATATACCAAAAGTGTAAGTAATTATTATCAAATCAAAAACACTGCTCTCTAAGCCTGTACGTATTAAAGGCAGGACCGTCCGCGCAACAAAGGAGTTCGAGCATTTTTTGAAAAAAAAAAAAATCAAACATTTTTCCACCGCTGTATCTTCTTACGTATTAGACTTACAATAAAAATGTATATACAAAAAATGTAGGAAATTTTGTCCTATTCAACTTTGTCTTGAACATTCTTCTCGTAGGATCGAGCGTTGCCGAATTATTTTGAAAAAACATGTTTCACTTTTCAATTATTAATAAGAAACGTCAGCCAATGAGAAATCAGCATTGTAGATTTCAGTCATTATTTTTTTTATGTTCTTTACGAACAAACAAAGCTTCCTGCAAAGTGGCTGAAATAATAAAATAATATAGAAGCGTTTTTTTTTTCGCATTTTTGAAAATTCACCCTCTTTAAACTCAGCAGTACGGGTAACTGAAGTTTGTTTTATTGTTTCTTACCGCTTTGCGAAACTTTTGATATATGTACAGCGCCAATAAAATCACTTAATTTTTAGTATATCATAAATTAATAAAAAAAATTAAATTACAAGAAAACGCAGACATATAGATTTCAGACGACTGCATTTATATCAATGTCATATTGACACTGACAGGCAACATTTAAAACAAATTAATGACACAATAAAATTATATGGGAGCGTTTGTTTTTTTTGCACTTTTAAATAACTGTTAATTAAAAAATCAGCAATGCCGTAATGACTGAAATGGTTTTTCCGGCTTGTTATTATGAGATCTTTACACTTTTCGACTTCAGTCACATGATAAAATCATATAAAAAATTCTGCCACCAACTCCCTAGCTATTACGTTGGTCGAGCAGCCAACTTAAAACAGGGACAATTGATCGGTGGCCTAATATCAAATTTTTATTTTTTTTTTATCCCCGTGATTAGGACCACATATGCAACGGATCTGGGGATAAACCCCTAGCCTCCGACGAGTAAAGCAATAAATAACTGACCTAAAATAAGCAGGTTGAAACAAGAATAATATTTTAATGTTATATGTTTATCAATAAAATGCAATTAGTGTGCTTCGACAAATAAAAGGCGAGTTTATAAAAAAAGTCCCAGTCCTAACTTAGCCTGTCTTAGTCTTAATTTTTCCCTAAAATATATCTGATGTTTTAAGACGGGTTTATAAAAACTGGCCTTTGTCTTAAGTTGATCGTAAAATAGATACGCGAACTTTTCATGCCAATTGGAATTGATTTCTGATCTATTCAGTGGTATTAGCCCCTAGGAAAAATTAATCTAAAAATTTTAGGTTAAGTTAGGACAAGACAGGATTGCGACTTTTATAAACGGCATACGGGTAACCTGTACATTTAACTTTTTAGGGAAAAAATTAAGACTAAGATAGGCTAAGTTAGGACTGGGACTTTTTTTATAAACTCGCCTTAACACAGGGTAACGTAACTAAATAAATAAAATTTAAAGTTTATTTTTATTTTGTTGCTAAAAGTTTCCACGAATTTCTACATTACTGTAATTATCTACTCACTTTATTCTCGCTTTATCACCCATTTCTGAAATTAAAGGCATTAAGGCGCAACACACTTACTCACAAAATATCGAAGGTTTAAGGTTATGTAGAAACGACGCGTTCTGTGAATAGGCGAGTTTTTATAGAAGTTCATGGTAGTTACATAGAATAAACGTTGCAAATAATGTTAATGTATGATCAAATGCATATTATTCATAATGTATGAGATTCATTCGTAACACATTTACAGTTATATATGTGAAATATTTTCGTGTAATATTACAAGTTACATTCTTGTAATATAATATGCTTATTTTAATGGCAATATTAAAGATACATTGATTATAATATGTGACATACATTTGTTAAATATAATTTTTTATATTACGGAAATATTTTCAAGCTAATATTAACTAAATGTTTCTTCAATATTTTGCAATTTAACATTTCTCAGCTATACCAAAGTTAGGTTATTTTAATATAAATATCATATTGCAAGAAAACATTTAATATGTTACTTCAGTTTAATATTGCGTAATATTACGGATATATGTTTTGTTTAGTGGGATCTTAATATTATTGTGATTAATACGATATAACAATTCCTCCCTACGAAGATTAAAAATTATGGGTCAAGTTTGTCTTGAAACTAATTTTTGTGAATTAGGATTTAATTCAATTTCTTCTTCTGCGGTTGGATCGCCAAAATTTCTTCTGATCGGCTGTCTTCTTAATGGGGTTACATGTCTTCTAAATTTCGTTAAGAAATTTCTAGGGTTATCATCAGGGTAATCTGGTCTTGGGGTGTTTCCTAAGGCTATTCCTATTTTTGGATACCTTTTTCTACATTTACATAGTATAATTAAAATTATAAGTATTATGACCAAAGCTATTGTAAAATAAGTGAACCATGAAATATGTTTCTGAATAAAAGGTTCATTTATTAGCTTGTCAAGATCCTTATTATATTCATTTAATTTATGTTCGGCAATATTTAATTCGTCAAGATTTAGTTTTGAGATTTTTAATGGTTTTAATTTTGGTACTTCCTTTGGTAAATGAGAACAACAATTAAATTTAATTTCAGGAATTTGAATTGTTTCTTCAATTGATGTCTTTTTTTCATAAATTGCATATATTCTTGTTGATCCTATATATGCTGTACAATGTGGGTTCAAATTTAGAATTACATTTTGTTCTACAATTTTTGTTTCAGATTGTCCTAGACAATTTATTACAAAAGGTACTGAATTTGTAATTGCTACAAGCCAAGTATTTTGTGAAATTAATTGTACTTTGTAGTCTTCAGAATAAAGTAATGTTGTTACACAATTTTCTGGTAATTTCAATGGGTGTAATAGAAGTTGTGCTTCGCAGTTTGCATTTAAATCTACAGGGTTTGGTAATAAATATTTACATAATTTAAATTCAATTTGTTTACAATTTTCAAAATTATCCATATGAATGTACAATGTCTTGTCATCTGAAAGTGCAATGTATTTTGAAGTTGGTAAAATTAAATGGAAAAGTTGTGTTCGATTATCTTTGATTGGAATAGAGTATAAATGAAACAGTTTAAAATTGTAAGGTTCAACGATTGGTATGTCTAATACAAATACGATTTCTCCTCGAGTTTGAAATGCTTTGAGGCTTATAATATCAAAATAAGATGCTACGTTTGATAAATCTGGTAAAAGGGGTAAATGACTTCTTTGTAATTTTTGAGAAATTTTTCGTAATTCGTTTACTAGTTCGTTTGGTTGAATTATTGAGGGATGTAAAGTATTTAATCTTGCAAAAGTTATGCTTTCAATTATGTCATCTAATTCATTCTCAATAATTATGTTTGATTCTGTGATTTGTTCACAAATTTCGATAAACTGAAATCTCGCTTCATAATAATTCTCGTTATCTGAGATATCTAACAAAGTATTTTGAATTTTTACAATGTCTTCGTTAAATGTCTCTTCGTCTATTTGTAATTTTCTTATTGTGTAATTAAAATTTTTGATTGTTGAAGTGGTTACAGAAATTTGATTTTTTAAAAGATTTTCGATTTGATGTTCGTCGTCTTTTAATTTGTTAATACAATCTGTGTAATATTCGCCATCTGATGCGTCTAAGTTTCCTGTTATTGCTTTCCATATTGATCCTATACCGTTTAATATTCCTCTTTTGTAACGATTATTTGGGGTATCATATTTAATTTCCGTTAATTTGTTTTCAATAGATTTTAATTGTTTGTTAATTAAACTTATGTGTGGTTGTACTTCTGTGTAAAAGAATTTTAATCTTGGAGAGTTTTCGTAAAATAGTCTCGTGTTTATGTTGTTTATTAAATCGACATTTTGATTGTAAACCTGGTTTAATAAAGATATGTTTTTGTAAGTTAATATTGTCCATCTGTCGTTTGCAATTTTCATTTCAGTTTCAGGATGATAATAAATTCCGATGGTGTTGTTTAATAGTTTTAAGTCATAGTTCATTGTGTGTGTACTTACTCTTGTTATCGCGTATGATAACCTGAAAATAAAGAAAGTGTTTTATTTTAGTTTTGAACTTATCATGTCTGAGTTAATAATAAATTCTCTGTTTGTTACAGGGTCTTTTACTTTTAATGCATTATTTTCTAAAACTTTAATTATTTCAAAAGGTCCGTTTGATTTATTTGATAACTTTGATTTTCTTTGAGATTCTTTAATAAAAATTTGGTCTTTAACATTAAATTGTTTTTCTTTTGGTTGAAAATTCCAGTCATATCTTGCTTTTGCTTTTTTCTCAAATGTTCTTTCTCGCGCTACTTCGTAAAAATAAGAAATTTTGTTATTTAGATCGCGTACATATTTTGTAATGAGTTCTTCTTGATTATACGTTTTTTCGGGGGGTCTCGAGTTTGTATGTCCGAATATCAATTCATACGGGGTGAATCCATGTGTTTGATTTTTTGAGTTGTTGTAACATATTATCGCGTAAGGTAAACATGTTAGTGGGTTATCTCTGGGATTGTCTGTGACTGTCGCTCTTATCATTTCTAATAAGGTTGCATGGAATCTTTCGAGTGATCCGTTTGATTGGGGGTGATTCACTGAACAATAAGTTAATTTTATGTCATACAATGTGCAAAGGTCTTTTAATAGGTGATTATCAAATTCTCCTCCTCTGTCGCAATGTATACGTAAAGGGGTTCCGTAATGTTGGAAATATAAAAGTAAAGTGTTTACTACTTGTTTTGCTGATTTGTCTTGTAAAGGATAAGCTTGAGTGAATTTTGTTAATTCGTCTCGTATTGTTAAAATGAGATTGTTTTCTGGGACCTTTAAAATGTCTAAATTTATTCTTTCAAATGGGGTTTTTGGTGTTTCGGTTATTACAAGGGATTGCTTAAATTTTTTCTGCAAGTTTTTATTTTGTTACAAGTTTCACAATTTTTGATGAAATGTTCGACTTGTTTGTTGAGATTTGGCCAGTTGTATTTTTGTTTTATACGATTGATCGTTTCGTTTATGCCTCTGTGTAGATTTGCTTTACCTGAATGAAATTGATCGATTATAATTGGTCTTTCATCTTCTGTTGGAGTTATTAATTCTTTGTTACACGTGATGAATTCGATTTCATCGTCTGAAAATACGTATGATAAAATTTCAAGTAAAGGTATTTCTTTTGTTTCTTCTAAATAATAAGTTGAATTTTCTAATAGATCGTTTTTGTTTTCGTAAATTACGTGAAATAAAAATTGTTCTGTGTTTTCGTAAGGTGTTGGTATTATGTAATACTTTCGGTTTTTTACTGTTTTGCTGTTTTGGATGTTTATTTTGTCATCTCGATATTGGTGATTTTCTTCTAAAAAGTCTTCAATTATTTTGAATTGATTTTCAGTTATGCTTCCTTGCATGATTGGTGTTAATATGTTTTTGTGAGATTTGTCAAGAAAGTTTTCGTTAGAATTTTTGCATTTTGAATAGTCGATTAGCGATTTTTGGTCTTTTAGTCTCTTGTATCTTGAATATTCTTCTTGTATTGTTTCTGGGGCTATTTCTGTGGTTTCGCTTCCGTCGCTTTCTTCTTGTATTCCATTGTGAAATATTTTGAGTGCTTGTAGTTGAGTTAAATAATTTGTTTTTATTCTGGACAATGCGTCAGCGTTGGTGTTTTGTTTTCCTGGTTTGTAGATTATCTCATAATCGTACTCTTCTAGTTTTAGTCTCCATCTTGCTAGTTTTGAGCCTGGATCTTTGATTGAAAATAACCATGTGAGAGGTCGATGGTCTGTTACGAGTTTGAATTTTCTTCCGTAAAGGTATGGTCTGAAGGTCTTTGTTGCTACGATTATACTTAGGAGTTCTTTCTGTATTGTTGAGTATTTTGACTCTGTTTGACTGAGTGTTCTGCTGAAATATGCAATTGGTAGATCTTTATTTTGTTTTATTGGACTCAGGACTGCGCCAATAGAAAAATTCGAAGCGTCAGTGGTTAGAATGAATTCTTTGTCGAAATCTGGGTATTGGAGAATGGGGTAGTTTGTTAAAGCTTGTTTTAATTTGTTAAAGGCTTCATGACATTGTTCGTTGAAGTTAAATTCTGTGTTTTTGTGTAGTAAAGAGGTTAAAGGTTTGACAATTTTTGCAAAGTTGGGTATGAATCTTCTGTAGTAACCTGCTAATCCTAACAATGATTTGATGTCCTTTGGATTGTTTGGGGTTGGAAAGTTTTGAACTGCTGATATCTTTTCTGGGTTCGGCTTTACTCCGTCTTTCGTTATTAAATGTCCTAGGTAGGCTACTTCTTTTCTTAAAAATTCACATTTGTCTGGCTGAATTTTTAAATTTGCTTCTGAGAGTCTGGTGAAAATTTCGTTTAATCTGTTGATGTGTTCGTCAAGAGTTGTTGAATAAATGATGATGTCATCCATATATATTAAGCATCGTTCGTTTTGAATTCCTACTAGTATATTGTCCATGACACGTTGGAATGTCGAGGGGGCATTTTTGAGTCCAAATGGCATTCTTTTGTATTCATAGTGTCCGTTTTCCACTGAAAATGCTGTTTTTTCAACATCTTTTGGATTTAACTCAATCTGGTGGAATCCAGATGCTAGATCGAGTGTTGTGAAATACTGACATTTTCCTAACTGATCAAGTAAGTCTGTGATATTTGGAAGTGGGTATTTATCGTCTACGGTAACTTCATTTAATTTCCTATAGTCGATTACCACACGCCATTTTTGTTTTCCACTTGCGTCTAACTTTTTCGGGACAACCCATACTGGTATGACCATGGTGATATTGAGGGTTGGATGATTCCTTGGTCTAACATTTTTGTAATTTGGGTTTTCACTTCTTGCTTGTGTATGTGCGGATACTTATAAGATTTTGTGAAAATGGGTTTTGCGTCGTTAGTGTTGATTGAATGTTTGATTTCATTCGTGAAAGTTAATTGATCTCCTTCTAGATAGAAAATTTCAGAAAAATCTAAACATGTGTTTATGATTTTTTCTTTTTCTTCTTCGTTTAGGTGTTCTAGTCGAAGTTGTTTTTCAATTTCAGCCTGTCTGTCTGTGTTGTTGACTTGAGTGTAATTCAATTTTTTGTTGTTTGTTTCGTTTGAGTGCAATGTTGGAATTTCTTCAAATTGTAGATTGTTCCAATTTATTTCCTTTTCTTTTTCTGACTTGTTTAAAATTGTTGTGAAAAATTCACCTTTTTCATTCGTTTTGACTAGTGCATTTGGGATAATTACTTCTTCTTTTTCATCTGATAATAAAATCAGTTCTTTGTTTGGTTTGTCGCATTTGAGTTTGTAAACTTGTTCTGTTCTTGGTTCAATTTTGATTTTGTTTTCAATTTTTCTTTCTTGTTGAAATTTTTCTTGAATGATTTGTTGATTTTTTTCATGAAAATTTTGTTGAATGTTTTCTTCGTGTAGATGAGCATTTTGGGGTTCTTCTCCGGTTTTGTGAAGGTCAAATGTTTTGTATTTGGTGATTAGTTTGCGATTTTTTAAATCAATTACGCATTCATAATGATCAAGAAAATCTGCGCCTAATAATCCGTCGAAATCAATGTTGATGTTTGATACGTAACACTTTAATGGATCGTTACTGTTTTCAGTAAAAAATGTGTAGTTTACACAAGTTGAAATTGGAATTAACTCATTCGTTATACCTTGAACATTTATTTTTTCTGTGGGTTGAATTAAATTTGGGGGGACAATTTGTGGTTTTATAATTGATATGCCTGCGCCTGTATCAATTAAAAATTTACAAGTTTTGCTTTGTGAAGTAATGTAATAGATATTTTCAGATCGTGTCGAATTTATAAGTTTTGTACACGGTGTGAAAGTTGATCTATTTGTTGTTGTTGTTGGTGTTGTTGTTGTTGTTGACTGGTCTGAGGGAAATGAGCAAAAGTTCTAGTCATTTCTTCGCTCGTTTGCTCGTTTAAATGATGTGTTTGTCTTTGGAAATTTTGGGTTTGATTTTGATTTGAATGTGTGTTCGCGTTGTTTGTGTTAGGTCTTTGGAAATTCGGATTTCTTTGAATTACCGAAGGTCTCTGATTTTGTTGAAAGTTTGAATTTTGAAAAGATGTGCTTGGTTGCTGATTTGAAAATCTTTGAAATGAATTGTTTTGTTGTGGAAATCTTTGGAAATTTTGTTGATTTGAAAATATTTGATTCGGGTTGAATTGTGTTTGATTGTTGTTGAAATTTCTTTTTCTGCATTCGGTTATTAAATGACCTGGTTTTTTGCAATAGTTACAAAATTTTTGGTTTTTGTTTTGTGACTGATTTGTTTGAAACTGTGGTGGTCTGTTTGTAAAATTTGGTTTTAAATTTTGTCGTTGACTTTCTAGGTAACCTATCTGATTTTCTCGGCGTATTCTTTGTGCTGCATCTAAAATTGTTTCAGGGTTTGAGGCCCTTATTATCGCACCTAATTTTGAGTCTAAACCAGTTAATAGTGTGTCGAGACACATGTTGTCAATTAACGCGGTTTGAGATTTCTTTTCGTTATTTTTTAATTTTTGTCTGTTTATTGCTGAGTGCAATTTTGCGTTGTGAGTCTGAATTTTGTGGACAAAAGTGAGAGCAGAATCTTTGCCTTGTTTCATGTATTGCAAGTCATGTATTAAACTGGGAAGATTTCTTGTTTCACCAAAGTTTGATATTAATAAGTTTTTTATTTCCGTCCAATCATTCGTAAATTTTGAATTTACAAGTTGTGAAGCTTTGCCTCTGAGTTTGTTTTTAATGTGAATGATTACTAATACTTTTTGTTCAACATTTGAAATGTGTAAGGCGGCTTGACATGAACTTAAAAATGATTCAAGGAGTATTTGATCTCCATCGTATTCCGGGATTAATGAAAATAATTCGTTTAACTTGAATGAGGGTAAATCGTCGACTCCGTTTTCAATTTCGTTTTCATTTTCATTTTCATTTTCATTTAAATTTTCTCTACTCATTTTCGATTGGTTTTTTTTTTGAAAGAACACAAAATACAATGCTACTTTTTCAATGAAAAAACTTTGTACTTACAAGAGTGTTGTCTTGAGGTAAAGTTGCATGTGTACGGGGATGAGTTGCTCTTGTTGAGTTGCTTTTGGATTGTTGCGGGATGTGAGTATCAGCGATTGGGGTTGATTTCTTGTTTACAACAGGATTCCAGGAGCACTTTGCCAGGGGTGTGATCAGATCTTCCTTCCACAAAGTTCTTCAAAAAATGTGCGAGACGGGGGTGTGATTGGATCTTCCTTCCACTCGTACCGTTTTTTGCCTTGGATTGCCTAGTTGTTTTGGGATTGATTTTTCTTCGTTGATTGATTTTTCTTCTTGTTCTTCGGGATTTTCGGTTCTTTTTCGCAAAGGATTGAAATCCACCAAAGAGGGTCGCTTGTTCTCGCCTACTTTGTCGAAAAATCTGGACGACTGCGCCACTTGTTATAGTCGTAACAAGAACGGTGGGTTTTTAAAAAATGATTTTTTATTTTGTTCGAAGTTTTTACACTTTGTACAATGTTTTTTATTAAAATTACAATAATGTCGTAGAGTTATAATAAGAATTTGAAATTAGAATGTATTTTAGGAATGATTTAATTAGAATGATAATCTTAGAATGATGGCTCGATACAATTCTAGCCCTACTTATTACTTTTTCTAACAAAGAGGTATTTTAATTTGAAGGTTACATGGTTTGCAGATTTTATGCTGATTGAGCTTGGTAAGCGTCTTTGCTTTATGAATGGATAATGCATAATGAATATAAAGAACTTCTTATCTTAATGAATGCTAAATAATTAAGTCAAGGTTAAATCTTAATATTATTGTGATTAAATACGATATAACATATATAAACATGTATAAAGAAAAATAAATTTAACATGTTTATGTATACGGTTGTTTTTGTAATTTTTTTTCTATCTAAAAAGAATATAAACACATTCGGCGATTGTTAATAACAAATTGTTTATTAAATAAACAAATAAATTAACAACATTTTTTTTCTTTTTTCCATCTTGCAGAGAATTGCAAATAATAAAGTTTAAGAATAAATTTTTTTCTTAATAATTTGTTTAAATAATGAAACAATGCAACAAAATATTAAAAACAATTTTAAAAAATTTTTAAAGAAAATTTTTTAATTTTTAATCACAATATTTTTAGGCTATAGTCTATGTCCAAAAAAAGAGGGTTGAACGGAACTAAAACGTTAAAGGGTTTTTATTGTTTCTTATGTTCAATTGACCCCAAAATATGAGAAAACCGCTGAGTGCTACCATTTAAAGGGGTGCGTTTTGAGATCGAAGTAAAAAAGGTCCACTTTTCACGTTTTTGCGTTTTACTGGAAAATTATGCATTTTTCCTATAAACACGTCGATAGAAAAGTTGTAGAGAATTAAATTTCCAATCGAAATGGTACCTTCAGAAGTCATTTTTTTTTACAAAAATACGCCCAGAAAACAAAACAAAAAAAAACGGAAAAATGCATTTTTTTAAATTTTATTTTAGCCTGTAACTTTTTTTCGGGTACATTTAGGCATAGATATTCTGCATAAAAAAGCTGTCGTTTTATCCGTTAATAATCATTTTAATGGTAAAACGCCAGCATGTTTTTATGCAGCAATGTCTATGCCTAAATGTACCCGAAAAAAGTTACAGGCTAAAATTTAAAAAAATAAAAAATTGCATTTTTTCGTTTTTTTTTGTTTTGTTTTCTGGGCGTATTTTTGTAAAAAAAAATTACTTCTGAAGGTGATATTTCGATTGGAAATTTAATTCTCAACAACTTTTCTATTGACGTGTTTATATGAAAAATGCATAGTTTTCGAGCGAAACTCAAAACAACAATAGGCTCATTTTATGAAAAATCGGTGAAACATTTTTTTCCAACGGGATATTGTTCCTTTAAGTGTCTAAATAATACCATAATTTTTTAAAATTTTGAAATTAATATTTAATAACATAAAAAATATTTTTACTTATTACGGCCGGTTTCAGAGCATCGTAACGGCTTAGTGTTCGCCGCGCAGAGCTCCATTTTCAACATTAAATTCAAATTATTAATAATAGTCATAAAGTTTCGGGAGTTCGGACTTTTTTATTTGAAATTCATTCCTCTTTAAAAATCGTCCTTTAAATTTTCTTAAATATTGATAGTTTTCGAGTTATTTGCAAAAAACGAAACTCGTTATTTTTTCAATCTTCATTTGTTTATAACTTTTGCAATTGTTTATATGCGGGTTTGAAACCTTTGCACATTTTTCTAGGTGTCATTCCGAATCCAATGAACACTCACTCATATTTTCACGAGCTTTATTAAGCATTAACACGGCTTTGAACTTGTGATCTAGTCTATATATCTCAATGCAGCGGTTGTGTATGTTTTGGTGAACAAATGCTCCTAAAAATTGTTAACAAATTGTTTTTAATAATCCTTATTTTAACTTTTCATAAGATTAATTTAATATAGAATGGATCATACATTTTGTTTTAAGAATGAATTATTTTCTTCTAATTTTTATTATCCATCCATCCAAAAAATGGTTCAATTATTTATTATTTAATTTATCCAATTTTATTTTTTAAACTGTTTATTTTTATTTCGATTAGGAGTAGAATAATATCAATGATCTATTTTAATGGAAATGTATTGTCATTTTTTTTTAAATGTCATTTTTTTTCTTTCAAAATTGAAATTAATGATCTAAAAAAAAAATTGTTAATTAATATATTTCTGTGTACACAATTTTTAAAATATGTATACAATTATAATAATTTCTTATGGTCTTAAAAAATAATAAATTAAAATAATTGAAATTTTGTACTTTAAAAAATAAATAATGTAAATATTTGTAATTGTCAATTTTTTTGAAATTAAGAAGAAAAATTATTTCAATTGTTAATGTGGAAAAAAAATAATTTTCACTATTGCAAATATTCAATTTTGCAAATAATTTTTACTTCTGCATTACGGATTAGTTTATTAATTTAATCGAAAATGCATTTTTTGCAACTTTGGTTAAAATACGCGAATTTCGACTAATTTAAAACGATGTTTCAAACAATTATTTCCAATACTCCAATAGTTCGTCTGCAAAATTTTCTCGTAAAAAAAATTATATTGTGTACTTCATTTTTAATTTATATCAATAATGTCAAACAAATAATTCTAAATTTAGTAGAAATCAGCAAGTATTGACAGTAATAATAATTTCTTTCATTACAATTTAAAGATTAATTTTAAAAATATTTAGATCACGTAAACAAAATTCCACGTGTCTATAACCAAAATGTACATAAAACGAAGCGTGTATAAGTATGTAGATTTCGCAAAACACTCTTATTATACTTGATCACAATTAAAAATTTTGTTAACAGTTTGTAGGAGCATTTATTCACCAAAACATTCACAATCGCTGCATCGAGATATCGGGCATCTGCATCATGTAACCAACATAACCTTAAATTTTAAGTTTTTCAAGTTTATTCTCATTTTTAATGTTTGTATACGCATTTTTAGCTTGGAGCCGGTACTGGCTCTAAGCAAATATTTAAAAATTCGCGTAAATAATTTTTCAATATTGTTGATTAATAGAAATAGACTGCTAATTAAAGGATAGATTTCCAACCTGCAAAAAGAGTCCTATTTTATTGGGGCAAAGTATTTAGAACTTCATAAACATTACACTGAACTAGATTTTAGTTAAAAATACGGGAACCAGGCAGAAATTTTAATAATAGTTTCGTAATACTCTTAAATCTTAAGAAACACATATTTTTGAGGTTAGTTGTGACGTCACGCGCGGATGCCCTTACTGCAGTCATAAGGTGAAAAGCCGCATCTAGATATTTGTCATAAATGAGATTCTAATAATATATGAGCACCCAAGAGTTCTGCAGTTAAAAATATTATTAAAAAATTATAAAGTACAAAAACATAAGTGGATAAAAAGCAGCTACATGATTTTCTTAATTAATATTTACTAGTTGGGAAAAAAACAAACGCCTTTGTTACTTTCCTCGCCAACCGACAATTTAAAGATGGGCTATTCTCCTTATGACTTATGACGGCAGTATAGATGTGACGTATACGCGTCTTGTAGGCAACGCAGCAGCTACGAAACCATTTTATCTTTGTCGTACGCATTCTTTATTTCTTTTCAGTTATCGTGACGTCACAAGAGCAGTGTCTTACATTTGGAAAAAAATTAAACAGGTAAATAAATTCATACCTTCTCGAAAATGATGGGTAAAAAAAAATTTCAAAAGCAAATGTTCAATATATTAAATAATGAACAGAATAGTATATAAAAAAATTCGTTTCACCGTTCAGAGTGATTTTAACTGAAAATAAAAAAATTAAAATTTTTATAACTTTTTTAATTGTTAAAATTTAAAAAAAAATCCATTTCTCTGAAACGAATGTTTATATTTTTCTGAGTAAATAGAAAAAAATTTTTTTTAAATTCATTAACTTTTCAGCACGCTATGATTTTTTAAAGTTGTACATATCATCCCTTAATTTCTAACTAGCCTAACTCCGTTAATTTTAGTAATACCAAAAAAAGTCTAGAGATCATTTTTATATAAAATTTCATGCTTTACAATTTTCGTTTGAAACTTTTTTTACTAGCTTTTACACATTTTGAGTGATTTTGAAAAAACACTTTATTTTATTTTTTTTCACCCCTCCCCGGGGGTTCAGAAAAAAATTTCTTTCATTAATCGTTTTCTAATACATCAACGTAAGTTATATCAAAAATTCAAGTATTTACCTCAAAATTTTGATTTGCCGACTTATTTAATTGGACTATTTAGAATAAAACGTTTTTTTTTACGTTTTAACATACATATATCAATATATAACAACAACATCTAATCAACAGTCAAAAGTGTTGCAGTTATTTGAATTGATTGTTTTTATAAATACATAAAATTTATTAAATCTTTTTATCCACCTATTTATTTTTATTTGATTTGAAAGTAGTAGTTTTAACGGATTTAAAGCCAATTTGAAATAAGTTATAAACAACGTTGGCATAGGTATGATGCATATGGTAAGTTCTCCTTTAGCACCATATACGAAATATTGCTTTTGCTATTTGATATTTAAATAATGAAATTAGTGCACATATTGTGAGACATATCCATTAAATGTAGAGGTCAACCAAAAGGGCTTTGCTGATGAGTATCCTGTTTATTTAGTCAGAATTGGCTTTAACGATTAATTTATTTAGCAAAGAATAATTGACTATATACTTGGTGCAAAAGCCAAAAATTATATAGTCAATCCTAAACCTATAAATTAATTGTTAAGGCTGATGATGACTAAATAAGTAAATTGTGATCAACAAAACTATTTTGAGTGACCTGCAGTTAATGGACGTCCACGGGATGGATGTCCACAAGCGGACACAAAATGTGTTACCTATGGACGTCCCAATTTGTGACAAACGTATGGTCTATGGACATACAGTGGATATCCCCAAGGATTTACGATGGATATCTTATGGACGTCCAAAGTTGTGACAAAAGAATATCCACTGGATATCCCATGTGGTCCATATGTGATCCATAAGGATATCCGCTTTATGTCCATTTACTGTATAACAAATACGTTCTATGTATGTCCAGTGGATATCCCTAAGGATTTACGATGGATATCTTATGGACGTCCAAAGTTGTGACAAAATAATATCCAATGGATATCCCATGTGGTCCATATGTGATCCATAAGGATATCCGCTTTATGTCCATTTACTGTATAACAAATACGTCCTATGTATGTCCAGTGGATATCCCTAAGGATTTACGATGGATATCTTATGGACGTCCAAAGTTGTGACAAAAGAATATCCATAGGATATCCTATGTAGTCCATATGTGATCCTTAAGGATATCCGCTTTAGGTCCTTCATGTCCAATGCGGATATCCATAGGACGTACATATAATATACTTGTGCTGTCTGGGTAACCTCAATATCAGAATTTACGTGCTTTAATCGTTTGTTATTGTTGAGCACAGATCAAATATTATATATACTGAGATTGTCGAGATACTTAAGTGTTTTTATGTGTAGTATAAGTGATAAGTGACCGATGAACAATAAGTAAGTACTTTTTTATAAGGATAATTTAACAGGGCATCACGCCACTTGTACATTTTCTTACTAAAATGAAAAGAAAAAAGGGGATAGAAATACTACTGGTACTGGCGTAGCTTCATAAAGAAGTTAATAGAATTCTAAAACTCTATTAGACCATATAATACTGATGATATAAATCAGAGGCAGTTATTACAGTTGAACCAAAGCTTACCAACAAATTCTTCACATTTACAAGAAAGTACTTATATCATAGCCCCAAACAGCACGTCCAATTGTAATTACGTCTCTACAAGATATATACATGAGAAACAAACTATGTTAAGGTGGATCTAATTGTTAAACTAGTACTGACGTACACATATGAGATACACTTATGTTTATATTGACAGAATTATGTGATACAATGTTTAATAATTGTATACCGTATGCACTCAAGATTCTAAACATTTTTATATAACGTAAAGAAGGATCATTAGAATGTTGAAATTTGACGTCCGTAGAAGATGCCTACAAGGTTTAAGTCATATGTATGTGTGATGCTTTATATAATACTTGTGCCTACTGCATACATCACATAAAAGTGCGATATCGATATATACACATGATACAAATAACTATATATGCACTTTTTAGTTGTGTCTTGTCGTGTCTACATTCGACTATTCGAGCATGGAACAGTGTGCGCGCGCAAAGCGTCAGCGTGAGCATACCGCCCAGTGAACACGGATACATACCTGGTATGTTTCTCTTACGTAATCTATTCAACATGTTATATCCAAGGATATAGGATGTATGGTAAATGTAAGGTACATGGACCTTAAAATTTCAGCCACACAAAAAATGTAATAGCCATGTAATGGCAACATAACTTGTAACATACTCATATGTGACAAATATATAACATACATGTAAAAGACATATATTGTATTTCAAAATATTTACCTTAAAATATGTTCTGATGTTACATGTGTGCTATATAACATGCAATTTCCGTGGTATATGCACAAGGGGGTAGCAAATAATATACAGGGTGTCCCCAAATGGGGTTACCTATACCACAAGTGGACCTAAATTTTAGTTTTTCGACAGTCACTATAAAAAAATTTTGTTTCTTAAAGAAATACGATGTGTTAAGAAAATGTACTTTTTTATGCAGGGCACTCAAAAATTTCAAAAATATGAATTTGACCCACGAGCAAACTACCTTTAGTTTTCTCATTTTTAAGGAAAATGCAATTTGAAAAAATTGTTTATTAAATCTTGTTTAATACATCTTTTTCCCTAATGCCTCATCTCAGTTTTCGTATTTTTCCGTAACGGATACTAAAAAATTTAGGATTATGAAAGAAAAGTATTTCAAATGCTTTTTTATTAAAAATGGAAAATAAAGGTAGTTTACTCTTAGGCAAAATTCATATTTTTGGAATTTTTAAGCACCCTGCTCCTTCATAAAAAAAATAATTTTTTTTAACATAAATCGTATTTTTTTAAAAATGCGGAAATTTTTAGTGACTTTTTGTCCAAAAATTAAAATTTTGGTCATTTGTTGTATAGCTAATCCCATCCGGGGACACCTTGTACTACTGTTACAATATGGCTTAAGTAAGGAAAAACTAGATGTAAAAAAAGGCCAATCTAAAATAAATAATTTTTATATTCATAAAATACATATATCATAATAATATATTAATCAAAGTCATACAAGAAGGATACGTTCATTTATATAATGAGTTAATCAAAAATAAACCAACTACCAAATTAATAAAGGAACTAAATGCCAAATTGCACATTCTTTAAACTATATAGTTTGTTTATTACAAGCAAACTTTTGGTTAACAGAAAACATAGAAGATAAAATAGCTGAAGAAAAATAACATAAATAGAAAAAGTTAGCTGATTGCAAGCTATGTAATAAGGTAAAAAAAAAATAAAGAAAAGCCTGACAGTATACTTGAATCATTTTCATTCCGCTATAAATTACAAAGAAATAAACAGCATGATTACTATAGAGACAAGAAAAGTGTATAAGTTTTTGGTAAAACAGAACAGCTTTATATTACATTAAAATAAGTTTCAGGGAAAAAGGTAGACATTAAAAGCTTAATGAAGTTTGGTCCAAATGATGCTCGGACTTTTACAACATTTAAAAACTGTGGATTTTGAGGGTGACATTGAAAGCTACAGTAACACTATTGATTTTGATATAGATGTAAACGAACAGTAGAAACGAAAACCGCAGGCATATTAATGAGAAGTACGACACTTTGCATTTTCTAAGTGTCTATACACCTACATACACAAAATATACTATTTTTGACAGTCGAGTTATTATTATATTATCTATATGTTAAACACAGGTAATTTTTAGTTTTATTACTTATTTACTCTAGTGACTGAATAAATGCTTTTTTAAACTATATATTTAACATCCGAATAAAGTTTGGTTTAATGTATGGTTATTCAACTTTAATTGTAGGTACCAAATATCAACTAAAATTCTGAACGAAAATAGTTAATGAAAAAACAAGAATTCTTCAATTATTCAAAAAGAAGCTTAAAAATTTATTAGAAACAAGAAAAATTCAACAAACGTGACAATAATACTCAGATAATGACGAAAACAAATTTCCTATGTAAAAAAAAATTTTACTTACAGACAAACCTGTCAGCATGAATTTGCAAGCAGACTAATACTTAAAACTTAATTATCTTAAAACTAGTTTTTGGCGCCTGGTTTCCTTTTTTCATACATATCTCAAAAAATTATGGTACAATAACTGCTCCAGCTTCTTGTTTTCTCTCTGTAGCCTTTCCTTTGATAGTCTGAACCACTCACTAACGATGTTCTCAAATTCTTTTTCACAATGTGGGAACGTTTCGTTAACAGCAGCTAGAACAATAGTTTATGACAAAACTTTATAACTTTTTTGTGTATTATTTACTTAAAAGCAATTTCTAACTTTTTTAGAAATTCTTTGTCTTTACCTAGGTACCAACAATATGTTACATCGTTGCCCAAGGACTTTGTTTCCATTTATTACTTTTATAAATGTGTAGTTTTAATGATTGTGATTATACAATTTAAGCTACAATAAAACACCTATAACTTTTCTGTGGCTTGAGCTTAGTTAAATTTCATTAAATTTCAATTTCAAGATTGGGAAATATGTCAATAAAACTCCAACAAATAAGTAGGTACCTAATAAGCGACTTAACACTGCACCGAGGTGCTAATGATTTACACTTCTACGTACTTACCTACAATAGTTTTGATCTCTGAACTTAATTCCACACAAAAACAAAGACGATATTTTTAACATGTTAAAAACGCACGCTAGAAGTCACGTTGCACCTCCTTCAGGGTCACTTGTGTTAGGTTAGAATATTACGATTAGGTTATTTTTTAGGTACCTATAGTTAGGGATATTTGAGTTAATTTCGTATCCTTTTCTAGCACGAACGATGTAATACAGAGTGCGAAAGAGATGTCCTATAATAATTTTATAACCAGATTTACCGGGAAATTTAAAACATCACAATATTAAAATGTTATCCAACTGTATGAAGATACGGGATTATTAAACTAGTTTTTGATCGGCGAGTTTTATTTTTTGTTATTAGATACATAAAAAAAATAAAACGGCCGGTAACACTAATCACTATTTTAATAAATTTATAGAGTATTTAAACGAATAAATCATCAAGTGTGCCTATATAATATAGGCACAATTACATTTTCATTACCACTTAATGGCAACTGAAAACATTTTTGTTTAATATCACAAGCGTTAATTGGTAAAAGAGCTTCTTATTTTCATTGGGCATGCTATTATTATGTTGATTAAACTACACTGGTCACTGATGTTATAACTTAACTATAGCAGCTACTACACCAAAACAATATACATAATATATATACTTAACCAAACTTTTTTGACATTCCATATGTAAGCTAGCTTGTTTCACGTTTGTAGTTTACCAAATTACATGATTAAATATATATGTGTAATATAATCGTAGAAAAACTTAAAATGTCCATGATGATCACAAAATATATAAATGTTATATCTGGTGTAAACATATAAGATGGGTTGATGTGTAATATGTAGCAATTATCTAAATATCACATATTTTAATGTTATTATTTAACACACAAGCAATATAACTTTAAACGTACATACTGATTACAGAAATACATGAAAGTTATATTGCTGATAAATACACATAATACTTGTTATTGTAATGTAGCAGTTACGTAAAAATCACATATTTTAATGTTATTATTTAACAAACAGGCAATATAACTTAAAATCTACATGATGATAACAGACATACATAAATATTATATGGCATGTAAATATACAAAATACTTGTTATTGTAATGCAGCAGTTATGTAAAAATCACATATTATAATGTTTGTATTTAACAAACAGGCATGTTTGTTAATAACTTAAATGTATATAGCATTTGAAGATGGTTTATATAATAGAGATATATTTGGTAATATGCTGTGTGTTACCTTGACAATCTCTCTTTGGTACGTAACAGCCATATGTGTGTTCACTGGGCGGCCATGTGTATCTCATGTGTCCTCTTTCCTCTATAAGAATGGTCATAGCCACACATATAGCAGGCATTTTTGTTTTTTAACAATATCCAAAATAATTCATATTCGAAATAGTTTGCAAAGATTCGGCAGTTTTAAAGATATCGAGTTCTTTTAATAATAAAATTAGATTAAAATGCATTAAAAAGCAAAATCTAGCCGTTGCGTGTTCTACTATAAAGTCTTTAAGCAGATATTCAAACAGAAGTCAGTGGTTGAGTGAGTTAAACATTAAGCGGCGAGTCAAGAGGTACGTGGTTCGATCCGTGCTCACTCTGTCTTTTTTTTTTGTTAAAATAATTGCAAAAAAACTTTTAGTTGTTTTTTTCAAGGTAATTGCTTATAAAACCGATGTACGCCCACTAAACACACTCTGCCACATCCACATTATAGCCACTCACATTTTAGTGGTTTTTGTAAATGGCAAAGCATCCATCACCGTGATGACACTCTTTGGACCGTTTTAGAACGTTCACATTATAACCACTCCCATGTCAGTGGAGATTGGGATGTCCACAATCACCACATCATTTTAATGATACATTTTAAAACGTGGATGTAACTAACTGAGCCACCACTCACTTTGGTATCACCATCTCTTACAAAATAGCGACCACCGCCGGCAGCGCCACTAGTCTAGTACTACTACTGTCATCTCCAGTTTACACTTGTCTGTGTTCTATTAACGACGTTGACGTCAATAAACTTTAGTTTTAATGTTTTTGGTTTTTGTTTGGTAAATATCAACACATTTTTACGAAAAGGTAAGTACCTACTTGTATTAGCTACATTGTTACTATGAAATGTATTCTTATTTTATACCTTGCCTGTAATTTTCATGTTTGGTGACATATCGAATGACATCATTAAAATTCAAGGGAAAAAAGCTAATTTATCATTTAACATAATATATTTTGGTTAACACTGGTTATTTATTTTTCAATTACAGAATACTTTCGAATTCATAATTTAGTTTTTGTACCACATTAGGTATACCAATAGGTACAGTGTTGTCTCCATGTCATCCATGCGGCATGCCCCATTTGATATTCGACAAGATTAATAGGTACCTTGTGTGTGCTATCAATTAATTGGTAAAATATAGGTACACTTTTATATTTAAATTTCATTATATTTATAAAGACAGTATTAAAGAGAGATAAATAAAATATAAATATATAGAGAGCATATTTAGGTTATTTTTGATTTAAATACCTACTGATAATTGTTTTCTTACCAATTGACGACAAAATGCAGTCATATTGTATGTTATTTGCTTTATTACCCCTCATTTTATTTTGCTCTAGTATATTAGGTGTTTTCTTTCTACCAACAATCTTAGCTACACTAAGTAGTTTTAATGTCACACGCAAACTGTGGTACATACACGAATATTTCACTCATCAGGCGTGACTGAAAAACTACTTAGCTTAGCTAAGATTGTTGGTAGAAAGAAAACACCTATTATTTTAGTACCCTAATCCGAGGATTGTCTAATTGTATCTATAGTATAAATACCCTAGTCAAATTAGAACAAATTTCGACGTTTGACGAAAAAAACTGATAAAGTGTTTAAATTTGGCAAATATGTTCATTTAGGCTTACCTACTATTAAACATACTAAAAGTCCCCAGCCCAAACTGTTGCGCTTGAGCCACCATCTTGGAGAAATGGCGGTCCGATTCAGTTTACTGCTTATATCTTTCTAACCATTAACGATATCGAAATTATGTTTATATACAAAATAAAGCTTATAAAATTCTGTATAAAAAGTGTTATATGCATTTCATCGACACGTTTCAACAATTGTGAATATCACTCGTATATAATAAAAATATATCATTCTATTGTCATAAAATACGGGACAACTTTCAAAATGTCTTTTCTGTCAGTCCGTCTGCCTCTCCGTCTGTCATGTCTCTTGTAAGCTAAATAACTTAAAAAAGAAAAGTCTGGTTTTATTGAAATTTGGACAATAAATTAGTGTTAGCTATAAGAAGCCCCAGCAATTTAAAAAAAAATCGATCAGTAAGTACGTTATGATTGTAGGTTTAAGTGACATACTTGCAATTTTAATGATCTCCCGATGATACCATCTTGATTGTCGCAACGTTGGTCAGTATACTGTGCAGTATCTCTGTATTTTTAGCATCTTATCAACGGTGTTACAACACTCTTCACGTGCCTTTTTTTCATAAAATGTTTTATAACCTTTATATTTACTAATCGATTTTTTTCAAAATCAATAGAGTTCTTCCTTTAGTTAACACTAACTTACTGTTCAAATTTCAATAAAATTGGACTCTTCTCTTTTAAATTATCAGACTCACAAAAAGTGTCGTGGGCGAGCGTAGAGACGACTTCAATGTGAATATCAGTCGATATTCCATTGAAGCAACGTCGAGCGCGGTTAGTACTTGGATGGGGTCCCATCTTGGGAAATACAGTGTTCTCGTCCCACCTTCTAGCGGCTTGTATATCAGTGTATACGCAGAAGTTACGTAATTTCAGACGAGGATTACGTAGTGGATATACCATCCTTCGGAAGGGATGTAAAGCAGGCGGTCCCTTGTCTATTAAATGTTAGGCAAATAAAAGATCCCTACTCTTCTTAAGGGAAGAGGTTCGGCAAAATTTCCAGGTTGGGGGTAGCTCGCCTCTTGGCATAGGTGATAGGCCCTGGTAGCGGGCCGACGTTAAATAGTTAAAAAAAAAAAGTGTCGTACAGAAAGACAGATGGACAAACTGACAGACTGACAAACAGATATTCGACGAATATTTTAAAGTTATTGGGAATTCTAGAATTAACATAATAATATGAATTTTTTTTTTACGAGTGATTTCCGGTTTAGAAATGTGTTGATCAAATGTAATTTCCTATTTTAGAAGATGATAATAATAGATACGGAAAAATATTATATTACATTTTTTATAGAGAATTTTATAAGCTTTACTTTTTATTGGAGACTTAATTTCGATATCTCTAATAGTTAGCGATATATAAGAAAAAAAAAAACTTAATCTGAGCACCATTTTTTCAAGATGGCGGCGCGAGCGTAAGAGATAGAGTTGACGACTTTAAGTATGTTTAAACAGTGGGCCTTAATGAACATCTCTGCCAAGTTTCAAAACTTTAGGTATCAGTTTTTTCCTCTAGTCCTCCCTATTTAACTGGAATAATTTAGGTACTTATACATTTTTTTCTATTTTAGAATGTTATAATAGACAATTAAAACTATCTTCGTTCGTGGGGCTTCTGGCAGTGGCAGTATAATGAGAGAAAAGATGGTAAGTTTATATAAGTTCTAAAATCTTAGACATTTTGCATTTGAATTTTGTGCAAACTGCTGTTTTTACCAATTTTTTCTGTGACTATAATAAGGCTCTATAAAAAAAATATATTCTTTATTGTTTCATATTGAAATACTCGTTTCGGTAATGAGAAACTTCACCTTCAGTGTTTTTTTTGCTTAATTTTTAATTTAGTGTATACTTAGTGTCATATTTTAAGTCTCATCGAAACTTTATTATTTTGTTAGAGATAGAATTCAAATGGTGTCCACGAATCAAGAGTGATACAAAGTTCAAATAATTTTAGAACCGTATTCTGCATGCCCTGTTAGAATCAAATTCTGAATTCGTATCTTTATTGCTAATTCATGTTTTACAAAATAGTAGTTTATTTTCAATCGTCATCCTTTTTTTTTTATATTTTCAATAGTATCAATGAAGTTGTTCTAAAGATGTAAGCTATTAAAATTAAATTTAATTACTTCCACAACCAGTGGAAGTATGGTAACGACAAAAAAATTTTGGAAATTTTTATTATACAGATAGGCTTAGAATGTCATGAAACGTTGAGATTTTAAATTTGAGCGAAAAAAAAATTTCTGTCTGTCGGTCTGTAACTTTTTTGTGCCCACGTTTACTCTGGAATCGTTTAAGATATTGACTTGAAATTTGGTACACGTATGTACTTTAACGGGATCTGGAACTAGATTGTATTTTCATCTTATTCCGTCGAAGGGTTGGGGGGTAAAATGTGGTAACTAGGGGGTAGATTGGGGGTAAATCGATAAATCAAGCAGGTAAGAGTCCATAAAATTGGTATTTAGTGATACAAGAGAACCTAGGTTTAAAAAAAATTTTTGGCATTAGCCACCCCCATTACCACCTCTACGCCATTATTAAAGGAGATGGAAATAAAATTGTGATTTAGTGTGTGTACAAGAACCAAAAGTCTCAAAATATTTTTTCTACTTCATCCACCTCCACTACTACCCCCTATCACCACCCCCACCCCACTACCGTGTGGGATATCGTTTTATGGGTTTTTGGGGTAGACGATTTCAAATATTATATTATTAAAGTTCTATAAACAATTATTTCCACATACAAAATTTTTTCATTATGAGAGACTTGGATAGAAAATCTGGATGTGGAAGTAGTGATTCCTTGGGCAGCGGTTTTTTACTTTAATAACAAAACTAGTGTGTGGTTGAACTTGAAGTTACCACTACCAACACTCAACTTTTAACATTATTTTTACTGACATAAATGATACCAAATCTTATTAAACATTTTTAAACTGTGATAATTATTTTTTTATAAATTTTTAGATGTGGTATGAAAAATAGTTCCAGCCACAGCAGACTTTGACTATGAGATAATTGTGACACTTAATCCGTTATAGGGATCAAAGAAGATCAAGAAAGAAATAGCTAGGTGAATTTATATTATAAAGCATACCTGTAATCGTATCTTGAATATATATAGTTTCGGAAATGTTTGTTTCATTGATCACATCAAATTTATTTAATACTTTTTATATTTTTAAATCTAATTTCTATTATTTTACTTAGAGACATTTTCTGGGACCCCACTTTAGTGAGTAATGCATGTGCTATAAAACGATTAAAATATCTAGGGATATGTGCAAGATTTATAAGCAAATATCAAACGATTATGTATGAACTGCCTTTTTATATATTTTCCGAAATCTCAAGAAAAATTTAAGGAAAAGGTAAGTAAAGCGAATGTGAAATATACTTTTTTGTGTAAAATTTCAGCAATATCAGGCTACTTTGATGAAATGTTTTGTTTGAAGTAAGCCATTAAAATAAAAATGAATTGTAAATAAATTATGTTGCTTTATAATGTATTTTATAACAACTTGAATGTTACCGCTGAGTTAATTTTAAAATAAATGAAAAGAATCTATTTTGCAACAAATAAATCTTTTATATTACGAAAAAAATAACTCAATGAAATAACGATGAAAGATTTATATTTATACCCGGCTCCAATATAAAATGATTAATTTTGAATAAAGTATGTTTCCTCATATTGAATTTTTTATTGTTTTTAATCGAAAAAATTTATTTCATCAAAGTCGGCTGACGTTTTATACTTAGTGTGTGATTTTACATTCTGAACAACTTTTCTCTTTATTTTTTTTCATTTAGAAAAATAAAGGTATACTTATTTCTTAAATATTTGTTTACAAATCACCCTGTATATCTAAAATTATATTCTCATATACAGCTAATTATATATGTAACTATATTATGCTACGAGAATAACTTTAGGTATGCAGGAGGATTTTGAAACAAATATTTAAGAAATAATAAGTTCACCTTTATTTTTCAAAATGAAAAAAAAAAAATTAGAAAAGTTTTTCAGAATGTAAAATCACACACAAGGTATAAAATGTCAGCCGACTTTAATGAAATAATTTTTTTCGATAAAAAAACAATAAAAAATTCAATGAGGAAACATAATTTATTCAAAAATTCATCATTTTTTGGAGCCGGATATAAAATATTAATCTTTAATCAGTGATTTTTAAGTTTCAGTTGAGCTATTTTTTCGTAATATAAAAGTAGATTTATTTGTTGCAATATAGATTCTTTTTATTTATTTTAAAAGTAAGTGGGCGGTAACATTCAAGTTGTTATAATATATATTTTTTGTACACAATATGATCATATCTATATCACAAATGAGTGGTACTGATGTGGCTGAAAAGTGGAAAATAAGTAAGTCACTTTTGACGACGTGGCTGAGTGCGGCCGTTTAGCGTCACTGTGACGACATTTCCACGTGGTTGCAAACAAGAATGACGACGTCACTGTTGCAAAAATCACATCATTATGATGTTAAAATGATGTGGTTTGGTTTGCTGGGCAAATATACTTCTTTTCAATTTTAGGTCTGTTTTAGACCATTAAATATTCTATTTATGTTGTAGATGATATATTATACCTGACCGTTTTTTCTCCAACACGTTTCCCAGGTTTGTATAAGTACTTCAACTTAAAACTTTCATTCTTAACTCAGGTGACACTGGTGACAGTTTAATTAAATTAAATAAGTTCTTAATAATTATAAATAAATAAAAATACTAGTAACTCGAAAAATTCAGGTTTGGGAACACGTAAAAAAATAGAAAAAAAAAAGAGAACTTGAAAGATTTTCATATATTTTAAATACGGCTATAAATTCAATTTCACACATAATAAAGACTTCATACACATCATAAATACTGCTTTTAGCATCCAAAATAACAGTCACCACGATAGCTCAGTTGGTGTATCGATTGTGTATCTCACTCAATACTAATAAATAAATTATCTTATTATGGATTAAATGGGAAAAGCTTAGCCCTTATTAGTAGTTATCTTTCTGCAAGAAAACAAAAAACTTTTTATAGAAAATCAATATCAGAGTGGGAAGATATAAAACATGGAGTGCTTCAGGGCTCTATACTGGGGCCTTTATTGTTCCTAATATATATGAATGATATAAATACCTCGGTCTCTAATGATAAGTTGATCCTTTTTGCAGATGATTCAACTTTGGTGAACTCAAATTTGAATTATGACATCTTGAATAGAGTTATGAAAGAAAATACAACAAATTTAAATAATTGGTTCCTTGCCAATAAAATGTCACTAAATGCATCTAAAACTGTCAACATGACTTTTAGCCTCAAGCAAATCGCAAATAAAAAAACCGCTGCCTAAGGAATCACTACTTCCACATCCAGATTCTCTATCCGAGTCACTCACAACGAAAAAACTTTGTATGTGAAAATAATTGTTTATGGAACTTTAATAATATAATATTTGAAATCCTCTACCCCAAAAACCCATAAAACGATGCCCCACATCGGTAGTGGGGTGGCGGTGGTGATAGGGGGGTGGTAGTGGGGGGTGGATGAAGTAAAAAAATATTTTGAGGTTTCTGATTCCTGTACATGCACTAAATCACATTTTTTTTTCATCCCCTTTAATAAGGAGGTGGGGGTGGTAATAGGGGTGGCTAATGCCAAAAATTTTTTTGAGAGCAGCTTCTCTTGTATATACTAAATACCAATTTCATGGACTCCTACCTGCTTAATTTACCCATTTACCCCAAATTTACCCCAATTTACCCCCCAACCCTTCGACGGAACAAGATGAAAATATAATCTAGTTCTAGATCTCGTTAAAGTACATATGTGTACCAAATTTCAAGTCAATATCTTAAACGGTTTCAGAGTAAACGTGCGCACAAAAAAAAGTTACAGACAGACAGACCGACAGACAGACAGAAATTTTTTTTTTCGCTCAAACTTAAAATCTCGACGTTTCATGACATTTTAAGCCTATTTGGACAATAAACAATTTTTTAAATTTTTTTGTCGTTACTATACTTCCACTGGACGTGGAAGTAATAATCCTATTGAAACTAAGTTTCTGGGGATTTATCTTGATCCAACCCTTAAATTTGAAAACCAAGTCACTCATCTGGCAACTAGACTCTCTAAAAATATCTTTTTACTCAAAAACTTGTCAAAAATATTACCGCATAATATATTGCTCCAAACGTTTCATGCAATCTTTCAGTCACTAAGCTGCTATGGCATTCTTGGGGTCATTCTTGTCATGTGGAGCGTATTTTTGCTCTACAGAGAAGGGCTCTTCGAATCGTAGCTAACATCAACTACAGACACGACGTAAAAAATGTAATTCATTCAACTTGGGGTTTTAACTGTACCTTGCCAATTTATATACGAATGTCTAGTTTATGCCTATATTAACCAAGATGTCTATAATAGAAATAATACTTTTCACCAGTATTTGACCAGAGACGGAGATGATATTAGATTAGACTACTTCAGGCTACGTAAGTCTCGGTTGGCAACTATTCTATAACAAGCTACCAAATAACTACAAGGGATTAACTCTAAACGAGTATAAGACAAAAGTAAAAGAATTACTAGTCAGAAAAGCTTTCTATAGCACAACTGAATTTTTGCAGTGCAATTCATTGATATAGTGTTTTATGTTCCATATCTGTATAAATGACTATTTTATTTTGTATGTATAAGTAACAATATTTGTGATGTAATTTTAATTTTATTGACGAATGTAATGATTGTTGTAAATCAAATAACATAAATAAATAAATCTGAATCTGAATCTAAAATCTGAATCTGAAAAATCTGAATCTAGAAGCGTCAGTACTGTAATAAGGACAACAGAGACATGTAGGTTCGACCCCTACCCACCGCAATTGGCAAAGGTAAGTAAAAATGAATTTAATAACTTAATAAACATTATAATTTGCAGGCAACCCTCGTGAGAAGAAATTGGAGTGATGGTAAACAATATTAGATACTTAGTTAATGTAAATAAAATATACGGATGGCTAACAAATAAATTCATAGGACAAAACGTATTTATGCATTAATTACTTTATTTTTATCAAGTAGACTTACTAACTAGTATGTAGTTTTATGTTCCCATTGCTAAAAACCTGTGGGGGGGATTACCAAATATAACCTGAAAAAGACGTCAAATTAACGTCTAGCATAAGACGTCATTCGTCTGAAACATTAGGAAGTCAATCACTGTGCATCCGATAACACACTGGATCAAATTATTTGTGTATATGTAAATGGTATACTGTGGCTACATTGTGAGGCGGACGTTTAACCTTTGTGCATACGTGTGTGCCTACAATGTGTAAACGTAGCACATTTACATCGTAGAATTGTGTAACCTTGTGTCTGCATCTAGATACATCGTCACAATGCGAACACATCCTAATCGTTATTTGGTGTGCTGTATGGGGCATCAGTCAAAATAATTCCCAAACTTTTAATCATAGTACTGCAGGCACCACGAACTTAATAAGTACTTCTAGTCAAGCATTTGTGCAGCAACACGATCAAAATTCAAATTAAATTATTGATAAATTACGTAACTGCCCTGTCAAAAAAATCTCATCAATCCGTATTGAAAATTATCAAAAATTAATAAGTATCTATGAGAACCTATATGGTCAATAAGTTTCTATAAGAGTTAGGTAAAGTTGCTGTTGAAATTGTTATCAGTTTATATCAGAATTGACCAGCAAAACGAGTCAAGCCATATCCATTTGTAAATCCAAACATTTACTTATACCACATCAATGGGAATTTATGAGCACAGTATCTAATGTAATTCGTGCGGTTTTCCATGATTAAAAGACAAGTGTTTCTTTAAGAAACGAGCTGCATTAGGTTAGAACAGTTTTGATTTGCAATGGAAGATTACAAATTACAATGTTTGAATAGGGATTTATGAGATCAGTTTCTATGAGTATTAATGTTTTTTTTTCAGTAATATATTAAATGTGTTTTCATTTGTTTGAATGGGTAAAAAGAAAGGTCAGTTTTCAACTGCAATTACAAATACAAGTTTAATCGCTTCGAATGGGGTTATATGCGATCAATTTCTAAAAGTATTTATGCTGTTTTCCGAATATAATTGTGATGAGGTTTAATCAGTAACAAATTGTTCACTATTTGTTATGATATGGTCGGAAATTCCAAGTACACATTTAGTATTCCTTCAAGAGGATTGATGAGAGCAGTTTCTACGAGTATCTATTTGTTGTTCCTATAGTAAATTATATAAGTCTTTATCGGTACAGATTAGGATCTAATTTAAATATGAAAATTATATCAGAATAAAGCAACCAAATATTTTAAACAGTATCTATTTGTAAATCCAAACATTTACTTATACTATCTCAATGAGAATTTATGAGAACAGTATCTAATGTAGAACGTGCGGCTTTCCGTGGTTAAATGGCAAGAGTTTCTATAAGAAACGAGTTGCATTAGGTTAGAACAGTTTTGATTTGTAATTGAAGATTCAAAATTATAATGTTTGAATACGGATTTATGAGATCAGTTTCTATGAGTATTAATGTGTTTTCTTCAGTAATATATTAAATGTGTTTTCATTTGTTTGAATGGGTAAAAAGAAAGGTCAGTTTTCAACTGCAATTACAAATACAAGTTTAATCATTTCGAATGGGGTTATATGCGATCAATTTCTAAAAGTATTTATGCTGTTTTCCGGATATAATTGTGATGAGGTTTAATCAGTAACAAATTGTTCACTATTTGTTATGATATGGTCGGAAATTCCAAGTACACATTTAGTATTCCTTCAAGAGGATTGATGAGAGCAGTTTCTACGAGTATCTATTTGTTGTTCCTATAGTAAATTATATAAGTCTTTATCGGTACAGATTCGGATCTAATTTAAATATGAAAATTATATCAGAATAAAGCAACCAAATATTTTAAACAGTATCTATTTGTAAATCCAAACATTTACTTATACTATCTCAATGAGAATTTATGAGAACAGTATCTAATGTAAAACGTGCGGCTTTCCGTGGTTAAATGGCAAGAGTTTCTATAAGAAACGAGTTGCATTAGGTTAGAACAGTTTTGATTTGTAATTGAAGATTCAAAATTATAATGTTTGAATAGGGATTTATGAGATTAGTTTCTATGAGTATTAATGTGTTTTCTTCAGTAATATATTAAATGTGTTTTCATTTGTTTGAATGGGTAAAAAGAAAGGTCAGTTTTCAACTGCAATTACAAATACAAGTCTGACCATATCGCATATAACCCGAATGGGGTTATATGCGATCAATTTCTAAAAGTATTTATGCTGTTTTCCGGATATAATTGTGATGAGGTTTAATCAGTAACAAATTGTTCACTACATGTTATGATATGGTCGGAAATTGCAAGTACACATTTGGTATTCCTTCAAGAGGATTGATGAGAGCAGTTTCTACGAGTATCTATTTGTTGTTCCTCTAGTAAATTATATAAGTCTTTATCAGTAAAGATTCGGATCTAATTTAAATATGAAAATTATATCAGAATAAAGCAACCAAATATTTTAAACAGTATCTATTTGTAAATCCAGACATTTACTTATACTATCTCAATGAGAATTTATGAGAACAGTATCTAATGTAAAACGTGCGGCTTTTCGTGGTTAAATGGCAAGTGTTTCTATAAGAAACGAGCTGCATTAAGTTAGAACAGTTTTGATTTGCAATTGAAGATTACAAATTATAATGTTTAAATAGGGATTTATGAGATCAGTTTCTATGAGTATTAATGTTTTTTTTTCAGTAATATATTAAATGTGTTTTCATTTGTTTGAATGGGTAAAAAGGAAGGTCAGTTTTCAACTGCAATTACAAATACAAGTTTAATCACTTCGAATGGGGTTATATGCGATCAATTTCTAACAGTATTTATGCTGTTCTCCGAATATAATTGTGATGAGGTTGGATCCGTAACAAATTGTTCACTACATGTTACGATATGGTCGGAAATTCCAGGTACATATTTAGTATTCCTTCAAGAGGATTGATGGGAGCAGTTTCTACGAGTATTTATTTGTTGTTCCTACAGTAAATTATATAATAAGTCTTTATCAGTATGCATTCGGATCTAATTTAAATGCAAAAATCATATCAGAATGAAACCTCAAATATTTTAAACAGTGTCCACCTGTAAATCCAAACATTTAAAGATAATATTATAATGAGAATCCATCAGAACAGTATCTACCCTACAAACACAAAAGGTTAGCCCTTTAGCGGACCATCACTGTGCCAGAAATGAAACTTCTGGCCCAGTGATGGCCCACTGATGGGCCGATCTTCGGTGTTTGTTGGGTAATGTAACGTGTGCGGTTTTCTGTGGCTAAATTTTAAAATTATTTGCAATAAATAAGCTTTAAGGGATTCCAACAGTTTTCATTTGCATTTCCAGATAAATAGTTTTAATTGTTAAGGATCTATGAGGTCAGTGTAATGTTTTTTTTTTTAATAAAATGTGTTTTTATTAAAAAATAACATTACACAAAGACACTGATCTCATAGATCCCTATTTAACAATTAAAACTATTCATCTGGAATTGCAAATTAAAACTGTTCAAATGCGTTAAAGCTATTTATTAAAAATACTTTTAAAATTTAGCCACGGAAAGCCGCACGCGTTACATTAGATACTGTTCTGATTGGTTCTCATTAAAATATATCTTTAAATGTTTGGATTTACAAGTGGATACTGTTTAAAATATTTGGTTGTTTCATTCTGATATAATTTTTGAATTTAAAGTAGATCCGAATGCATACTGATAAAGACAAATTTTCTATTGGAACAACAAATACATACTCATAGAAACTGCTATCGTCAATCCTTTCTTTCTGTTTCTTCTTCTAAATAAATAAATAAATAAATAAGTAAATAAAAACTGTTCTAACCTAATGCAGCTCGTTTCTTATAGAAACTCTTGCCATTTAACCACGGAAAGCCGCACGTTTTACATTATATACTGTCCTCATAAATTCTCATTGAGATAGTATAAGTAAATGTCTGGATTTACAAATAGATACTGTTTAAAATATTTGGTTGCTTTATTCTGATATAATTTTCATATTTAAATTAGATCCGAATGGATACTGATAAAGACTTATATAATTTACTATTGGCACAACAAATACATACTCGTAGAAACTGCTATCATCAATCCTTTCGAAGTAATACGAAATATGTACCTGGAATTTCCACACATAACATGTAGTGAACAATTTGTTACTGATCAAACATCATCACAATTATATTCGGAAAACAGCATAAATACTGTTAGAAATTGATCGCATATAATCCCATTCGAAGTGGTTAAACTTGTATTTGTAATTGCAGTTGAAAACTGACCTTTCTTTTTACCCATTCAAACAAATGAAAACACATTTAATATATTACTCAAAAAAAAACATTAATACTCATAGAAACTGATCTCATAAATCCCTATTCAAACATTATAATTTGTAATCTTCAATTGCAAATCAAAACTGTTCTAACCTAATGCAGCTCGTTTCTTATAGAAACTCTTGCCATTTAACCACGCAAAGCCGCACGTTTTACATTAGATACTGTCCTCATAAATTCTCATTGAGATAGTATAAGTAAATGTCTGGATTTACAAATAGATACTGTTTAAAATATTTGGTTGCTTTATTCTGATATAATTTTCATATTTAAATTAGATTCGAATGCATACTGATAAAGACTTATATAATTTACTATTGGCACAACAAATACATACTCATAGAAACTGCTATCATCAATCCTTTCGAAGTAATACTAAATATGTACCTGGAATTTCTGACCATATCGTAACATGTAGTGAACAATTTGTTACTGATCAAACCTCATCACAATTATATTCGGAAAACAGCATAAATACTGTTAGAAATTGATCGCGTATAACTCCATTCGAAGTGATTAAATTTGTATTTGTAATTTCAGTTGAAAACTGACCTTTCTTTTTACCCATTCAATCATATGAAAACACATTTAATATATTACTGAAAAAAAAACATTAATACTCATAGAAACTGATCTCATAAATCCCTATTCAAACACTATAATTTGTAATCTTCAATTGCAAATCAAAACTGTTCTAACCTAATGCAGCTCGTTTCTTATAGAAACACTTGCCATTTAATCACGGAAAGCCGTACGTTTTACATTAGATACTGTTCTCATAAATTCTCATTGAGATAGTATAAGTAAATGTAAAGACTTATATAATTTACTAGAGGAACAACAAATAGATACTCGTAGAAACTGCTCTCATCAATCCTTTTGAAGGAATACTAAATGTGTACTTGGAATTTCCGACCATATCATAACAAGTAGTGAACAATTTGTTACTGATTAAACCTCATCACAATTATATTCGGAAAACAGCATAAATACTTTTAGAAATTAATCGCATATAACCCCATTCAAAGTGATTAAACTTGTATTTGTAATTGCAGTTGAAAACTGACCTTTCTTTTTACCCATTCAAACAAATGAAAACACATTTAATATATTACTGAAAAAAAAACATTAATACTCATAGAAACTGAACTCATAAATCCCTATTCAAACATTATAATTAGTAATCTTCAATTGCAAGTCAAAACTGTCCTAACCTAATGCAGCTCGTTTCTTATAGAAACACTTGCCATTTAACCACGGAAAGCCGCACGTTTTACCTTAGATACTGTTTCTCATAAATTCTCATTGATGTGGTATAAGTAAATGTTTGCTGCTCCATTCTGGTAGAAACTGATAGAAATTTCAGCAGCAGCTTTACTCCAGGCTCCAGTAGAGGGAGCTGTATACGTGTCGCTAATTCATATCTACTCTAATGTGACCTAAGGAACTGACGTGTGTTTGTTAAATTAAAAGTAAAGCAGTCTCTTTCACTGCCAACTCATTCATTGTTTCTAGGCTAGAACAAGAACACTCGAGGAAATAAGGACTTTGCAGTATTTTGTGTTTACCACAATATTAGTATTTCTATTTGAAATATGCAATTTAAACTGTATATTTGTCGGCATGCATATCCAAATTAATACTAATAAAAAAGCAAAATGGAAGTTTACAATAAAAATACATCTGTAAAATATACAATTGAAACTGTACATTTGTTGACATGTATATCCACATTAATACTAATAAAAAGACAATGTTGAAATTTACAATAAAAACATGTTGATAAATGGTGTGTTATATACGATAGATACTGGAGAAAGGACGGATTGGACTCTCATGATATTACTTATAGAAAAGTTTAGAATCTCTTTAAAGTTGTATCTGTAATTCCATATGTTTACAGATATAAGGGCAAGGGTGCATTTGCAGACACTAAACTGTAGATTTGTTGATGTATATTTCATATAAGTACTCATGAAAGGGCAACATGATAATTCCAAATAGCTCATTCGGAATTACTGTTTCATAACCGATTTAAAACTTAATAAAATAGATAAAATCCTGTCTGTATAATAATAATATAACTTATAGGAACGATAAAACCGCATCACTTTTTTTTTATAAGTTTCTATGTGGAATTTTTGGCAGGGTGGGCTGTCGCACATAAAATTACTATACTTCCTAGATTATGTGACTAGCAAATGATACCTAGACTTAAAGGTAAAGACAAATAATTTGTAGTAATTTTTATTACAAGTTTTCATTTTAATCAATCTTCTCTATTATTTTTTGTAAAAGGATATTAATTACTTGTTTGTATTTTTTTTTCTAGATTGATAGTATGTGTAGATTGGGCGGTAATAATTACAAGGAATGTTCACACCGCTTTATGAGAAAAGTAATGAGTGTGGACTTAGCCAAGCTTTACAGTTTACACGGACACAAAGACAAAAAAGTGTTCTCCAAAACAGCACTTTTCGCAACAGTTACAGGTAATTATTCAACATAATATATTTGTTTACGGTTCGGATATATATACTTGCTTAAATGAGCAATAAGCCTGTAACTCTCTATTTTTTGCACAATTTGAATATATATATTTTTTAAGTAGAGTGGCAAAAATTCTATGTGTAGGTGACAAATTTGGTTTTAATTCACGTTCACGGCCTCCTGCGAAACGTTTTTTCACCAAAAACAGTAAATCATATTAGCAATTTTGCTTTAAAACAGATATGATATATCCTTCTATTTTGATTTTTTTAATGTAATTTTTTTCTTTGATTTTGATGAAACTTACTATCGAGACATATCGCAAATAACTATTTGAAAAGAAATCGCTAATATGATTTAGTGTTTCTTGGTGAGAGGAGAGGAGATGAAGTAAAAACAAATTCCGAATCCTTTGGTTCTTGTACACACACTAAATCACAATTTTATTTTTTTCACCCCCTTTAATAACGGGATGGGGTTGGCTAATCCCAAAAAATTTTTTGAAACCTTAGCTTCTCTTATAAATATCAATTTTATGGGCTTTTACTTGCTTGATTTACCTACCCACTAAACAATGCATTATTACTTTAATAGAACCTCAATATTACAAAGTTACATGTAATGTTATGTAAAACAGATCATGAACGGTTCCGTAATGTTGCCACAAAGTAATTTGTCATACTATTAAATGTTACTCTGTTACATTGTTAAAAATGTAATATTATAAAAATATTACTTAATGTTCATAACACATTGACGTAATAATTTATCAACATAACTTGTCACATTACATACTTATTTAACGTGTTACATTACATACTTATTTATATCTCACCATGAATATCATTGCTGCAATGTATGCTTAATATTCGAATACTAGTAAGGCAATGTAGTATCAAGATAAATGTAAATATTAAGGCAACATTAATTTAGTTCTGAATTAATATTGCCCCAAAGTAACAACCTTGGTTGAATACTATAGTTGTCCCAGTGCCAGTTAGTATTAGAGGATTACTGACAGATATATTGTGTCAAATTATTATCATAGGGAATTGTAAGATGTACTGTACAAATTTATGAGAGGGGGACACATTATTTGACAGGCATCTGTCCATAATCCTTTAGCACTAACTTGCATCAGTTGAGGCATCTATAGTATTTAATAAACAATCACCTAAACCTAAAATAAAAAAAAAAACATTTAATCAAAAATATATTTTGTGAAAATCTACATAAAAATATACGATATACAAAAATAAATAAAAATAAAAATTCAAATCCTCAACAACAAAAAAAAAACTAGTGTTATAAAAAAAATCCATATTCACGGTCTCTCTCGTTGTTTTCGTTGCTTTGAGAAACGCAGCCATTCAGCTACCACGTCTTCAAACTGTTTGGCTGTGGTGGCTGCGAAGGTCGTTTTGACAGCCTCTGTTAAAAATTGAAATATATTAATATCTGATAGACAATACAGTATAGAAGTATAGTAGTTACTGACATAACATAGTTAACCATTATCTTTATTTTATCTTGTTTATTGTCACTGATGTATTGGATAATGTTAATTCATTCATAAAACGAATAGTTAGACATACACAGTGGCGGCTGGTGAAATTTCAACAATTTTTTTCTCGTCTGTGGCGCATGGGACCCATACGAAATATGGGAAATAACATCTAGAGAAGCACTCCTCTAACGACCCCTAAAAAATTTTGAAAAAGCAGTTTGCGAAAAATTTTTTCAAAATTCGATTGACCCCCCTAGGTCTGGGGACTCCTGTTTAAAATTAATTATTTTTTTGTCATATACATTTTACTTTTCATAAAAATACAACAGGTTTTGAAGTTTATGAAAATATTTTCATTATTAACTGAAACACAATGAACTGAAATTTTGTAATTTACAATTTAACAAATGATAAAATTTCAATTCGTTGTATCTCAGTTAGTAATGGAAATATTTTCATAAACTTCAAAACCTGTTGTATTTTTATGAAAAGTAAAATGTATATGACAAAAAAAATTAATTTTAAACAGGAGTCCCTCAATCGAATTTTGAAAAAATTTTTCGCAAACTGCTTTTTCAAAATTTTTTTAGGGGAGTGCTTCTCTAGATGTTATTTCCCATATTTCGTATGGGTCCCATGCGCCACAGACGAGAAAAAAATTGTTGAAATTTCACCAGCCGCCCCTGACTATACAAGACATATAATTTTCTAATCGACACCTTTGTGTAAGAAACATATAGCAAAAGGAGAGCTGTATATACATTTCGTGAGGGCTGGAATTGAAAAGGTGGTGCTCTCTTACTTTAACTATGTCTGTTTCTTACAATAAGTCGTTGATTGAAAGAGTAAAGGTATTGTATATAACACTGAAAGTTTTTTCATAAGTAATACCACAAGAGGTTGCGATTTTATTTCTATAATAACTTGGTTATCAGGATAATATAGCGAGCGCAAACTGTGGTACAAAAACGAGACCATAGGTCGAGTCTTTCAGTTTTCGAGTTATATTATCAAAATGGCAACCAAGCTTAAGTGCAAATAAAAATGTATCCTATTCAAAATAGAAACCTCGAGTGGTATTTGGTAATACAGTTTTCACATTGATAAGTAATTGTGGTATATATCATAGCTGATACTTTAAGTAACGTCACAGCCAATAAGGTGGCATTTTAAATGCGCTAATTTGTTTTGCCATTATCTAATTGAAATAAAAATACTTATAACTTTGTTTCCAGTGTTTGAATTGACTTAGTCAAAAAATAATCTGGTCAAATATCACTCGAGAGTTTGATAAAAAATTAGAAAATAAATTTCCAGTTTCTTTTTCAAACTTGTTGCCAATCGGCAATAGCCACTCGAGTCCTAAAAAGTCTCGTGTCTATTGCCAGGCAACAAATTTTTGAAAAATCTATCGAATTATTTTCAATTTATCTCGCAATTTATTCTCACTCACTTATTACGAGTGATATTTCTACTGGAAATTGCACACCAATATTTAGCAATCAATAATTTTGTATCGTTATTATGGCAACCATAAAAATGTTTGTAAATTTTTTGCCTGGTGGGTAAAAGCTATTTTCTAGGCGGCATTACACTGTAAGTTCTTGTCAAATAATGGCACAGGATTTCTAAATTGACGTTTCATTTTATCAATCTTACCTTTCAATATTTTCATTACTTCTGTGTCGCTAACTTTAAAATTGTTTTTTTGTCCCGTCCATGAGCAAAGCATCCCGAGGTCATTTGTCAATATAATAGGGAGGCTTCTTCGTAATAGGTTTTTATAATCTGAGCCACCAACTAAAGACAATTTGTTAAACTGAAAGAAGAGTCTCTTTAAATATACAGAATATTTACTAAACGTAATATTTTGTCAAACTCCTCTATACATTCCCTTTTAATTATATAAGGAGTAAAACCAGACTGCAACCAACAGCTATTCTCTAGACTCTATATCTATGCCGAGCACTGGATTACGAATTGCAAGCCTGGCACTTTAAGTGTAATACCTATGTATTACCGCAAAATGCTAAAGTTTCGATTGCAACAAACACTAGCCAAAAGACTTGTTCCTACTTAATACTTAAAGGAGCTCTCTTGCCAGCCATTCCACACCACTTTTAGAGTGCAGTTTCGAGCTGATGACTCTCGTCAGTGCAGGAGTTAGCTCCGTAATGTATGTAATATCAAGGATTTTTAAAGCTTTGATATGTAAAAAAAGTGAAAACACACTTTTGTTAAAGCCTCGACATGTAACAAATGTGTTTTTTCACTTTTTTTACATATCCACTTTAAAAATCTTCGATTATGTACCAGAAACTATGGGAATGTCTCCATTCAGTCATTACAAACCTTGCACTGACGAGAGCCAATAGCTCGAAACTGCAGTCTGCAATGGTGTGGAATCGCTGGCACAAGAGCTCCTTTAAGTAGAAATAAGTTTTTGGCTAGTGTTTATTGCAATCGAAACTTTAACGTTTTGTGGTAATGCATAGTTATTACACTTAACGTGCCAGGCTTACAATTCGTAATCCAGCGCTCGGTGTAGACATACAGTTTGGAGAATAACTGTCTGTTGAAGTCTGGTTTTATTCCTTACATAATGAAGGAAATATATATAGGAGTTTGACAAAATATTGTTTAGTAAATGACTATTTAAGTTTATAATAATTTTAACAGTAACAGCAAATATTAAAAAAATTACCAACTGTGTCGAGGCATCCTTCTCTGTTGTAAGTCTGTCCTCAAATGTTAAGAAGTCATATATTGTATTTAGAGGTAAACATTCTCTAATTAAGTCATCTCTCAATATGTCTTCCTTTCTGTTTTCTAGATTACCCATTCCATTATATATACTTAATGTGTTTACTTTATTGAGAATTATTTAAATCATTGATTTATTCTCTAAAATCATGTCAACTAATAACTGATATTTTTCTTCTGGTATTGCAGTAAAATTTTCTATCATGGTTGTGGTTCTCTCAAGTGATGTTTCAGTTGGTGAATTGCTCTCAGCTGCTGTGGTAACAGTTGCACATGTTTCTGATTCATTTTTTTCTTTTGCCATTGAATTATCGCAAAGTGATTTAGCCGATATCATTTAATGTTTCCGAGTTCGAGGACGGTGACGCACTCTCTGTAAAAAAAATGAAGATGAATAAATCTTATGGGTTTATTTAAACATCATAAAGTGTTTACTTCATATTATAAATTCAGTTTCTTTTTAGAATGCTTACCAATGTCACTAGTATCACCAGAATCGATTTCGTGGTCACTTAATAGTGGAATAGAAAATGTATCTGGAATATATTTTTTCTTAATTCTTCTTTTCCCTAACCTTCTTTGATCATCCGATTCGTCTTCTGTGGTAGTAGCTACAGCTTCCTTTTCAGCTTTTAAAGCATCATCATACGTATCTGCAAATAAATACAATTCATTAGGATTTGGATTAAAAGACCAGCAATATTCGCTACCAGATAAGACACTTACTGAATGTGTTTATAACTTTGTATGGAAACTTTTGCCAATCATTCCCTGGATGAACTCTTTTTATAATCAATGTCCTTATGTTTTTTAAATGTGTTGGCCATAGGCAAAAATCTTCCATAAGCCAATTTATAGGTACCACCGAAACATCACCTTTCGGAAATTGAAGTAGGGCATACTGAAAATCAAAAAGTGTTCAATTCATATATAATAAATATTTAGCTGATTGACTACCCTAATATTTAGCTACAAAATATTCTTAAATTGAGGAAAACTCGATGGATGATAGAATTTAAATGTATCCAACAAACAAGTAGTTTAATTAACTTTCAGAAACTAAGATCATGAAAGTGTGTCTTTTCCTGACAAACCTTTTCAAATATTCTTCTTACATCAGCAGAAGCATAGTCAAATTAAAATGTGAGATTGAAGAAGACAAAAGACTGGTTTCATATCTATGATGATAGTCGGCTCGATGTATTGGGCTATGGTGCGTTGTTCCACCCAGACGGTTTGCAGGTCGGCCGGAGCGAATCAATGAGGTACAGTGGATGAGCAGACCTGTTTACTCCATTCTCTTTCGAAAGAGATGTAAAATTGTAGGTTCTGTGTATCTGTGATGTGAGCACCCCACGACAAAGTGGCGGTTTGGTAAAATTTTCAGGTTAGCGGTGCCAATGCTTACATAAGCACTGATGAGCTTATCCCCTGGCATCGGTGATAGCCCTTAGTAGCAGAAATAGGCCAACGTTAAATAATTAAAAAAATATCATCGATGATGACATGAAATATCCCAAAAGAAAAACGAAGGAAGTAAAAATACTCATTGCAATCATCCTCATCACATAAATAGTATTTGGAACAGTTTATCCTGATATTTCTCAGACTAGAAAAGTTAAGGAGTTGAAATAAAGCAGTACCCTCCCTATTTAATTCTACTAGATGTACTTTAGCGTAATATCTGATATATGACTTTTTTTATTGTAGTGGAGGATAGTCAGGCGACTGAGTGATAGTAAAACACCTAACTCATAATCCGGAGTACAGGGTTTGAATCATGACCATGGTAGTGGAATATTTGGTGTCTATTATTAATTACATATAGCCTCTTTGGACACAAAGTCTCTTTGGAGATCCTTAAGGGGTTATATATATTACTTACAGTGTATAATTAAAAATGTAAATTTTGAAGTTTAACTCATAACCTACTTGCCAATTACATACGTACAGTTCTATTCATAAAAAAAGCTTACAAATCTTATGTCTTTTTTTTAAATATTAGTTGTTTAGCTTGCAAATTGAGGTATCTAGAGAAGTAGGTTCAAGGTACGAAATAATTTTTATTATAAAATTGTCCCCAAGAAGTGATTCAGACTCTGCTATAAACTGTGGGGCCTCGTTTCTCTTAACCTAACACAAAATCCAAAGTCCTCGATTTTCAAGGAGTTACCTTGGTGCTTGAGAAGCGGTTAAGAAAACATTGATGTCTGTGTAGTAAATTATAAAATTAAAATAAATAACGCCAAAAAAAAACGAGAATGATTTACACCACCACAACTTAAGTGTACGCTCTTTTTATGAACAGAACTATACAATGAAAGAAAAATTTAATGAATCAAAGATAGTATCAACCGATCAATTTTTAAACATTTACATAAAACATCACTTATAGGTGCAATTTCAGAGCTCTCTTTCAAATGCCCAACATATCCGCAATTAAATAATTTTACTGACGAGCAAGGTTCATTAAAATAATTATTAAGAGTGGAAAAACATTTATATTCTATATATATTATGCATTCCCTAACAAAAATAGACATCACTTTGGCTGGAATATTATTCTTAAGAATACAAAAGCAATTTGGCTCATACACTTTTAAAAGCATTTTATTATAACTGATACCGTAATAGGTCATAACTAAGTTGTCTTTAATTTTTCTCCAGCCAAGGGGTTTAGAAAGTTCCATTTCTACTGGATCTTTTTGTGTGGTGGAATATTTTCTATGTTCATAAACCCTATTTACAAACTGTTTCAATGGATGTTTAGTACTTTTTAATGACATTTTAATTATATTTAAAAAAATTTCATATTTAAAGCAACTAAAGTTGTCTATAGCTCCAAATTTAAGAACGTCTTTCGCAATGTGAATTAAATTATGTACATTATGGTTTACATATTCAGAACCATATAAATCACCGAAGTTTTCTACAAAATGTTCCAACAATTTATTGTACTTTTTGCATAAATGTGAAGACGCAAGAATTCTTACTGCACAATGTAGACAAAGGAAATGCAAATAGCATGCTTTATTCAAATAATCTTTTAACATTATTGGTCCATAGTACAACAAAAATTGGCGGAATTCTGTCGCTTTCCATCTTTCTACATCATGTAAGCTTCTAGGTTTTCGTGAAAATTCCTGAACACTGCATCTTCTATATTTAGCAATATTTTTATTAATTGTATCAATCTGATCACCGAATAATCGTACAGTCCGATTACCTTTAACCCAGAACGTCAAAAGTCTTTTCATCACCCCCAAACATATTAAATGCATGTAGTCCAGTGGCACTTGCGTTACTAAACCTATATTTAATTTCAGCATTGCAGATGCCGTATCTTTATGATAATTTTTATCAACCTTATTAACAAAATTCTCATCTGTTCGTTCATCTGAATTAATGTCCCCAAAGGTCATTCGACTATTCAAATATGTACCATGTACTGTACATTTAGTACAACCACCATATGCATTGTGACCTTTTACACAAAGAATTAATGCTTTTGCAGGCGAGTCACACAAAATTTTTGTTATCTCAAGTTTCAAATATTTACCATCATACTGTATTCCTTTATTTCTTAATTGTACAAATTCCTCTGCAAAATATTTTAAAAAATCATTCGGATTATGAGGTTTTTCAAATCCATGATACACTCCTATTGGGAAGACCATATCTGTTTTAATATTTTCAATGTTGGCTAACACTGGCCAAAACTGGCTTGCACTACTTTTTGACAGCGGAAGACCATCGATGTTAATTTCAAGTTTTAGTGTCTCATTATTATTGCAACTATAAGAATTTTTTTTTAATATAAATAAAATTGATTCTTTTAAACCAAAATGATAGTACGATCCAGGTGGTACATCAAAGATATTATTATCTTGAATGCTATTTATTTTCAAGAGAGTTCGAGAATCTTTTCTTATATTAAGATTAAGATCGGTTCTTAAAATATTATGTAATTTTGAATACGAGTTAAGTGAAATTTTATTTTCAACTACCCAAGCATTCAAATGCATTGTGAAGGCATCTATTTGTTCATGTTCAATATTGGGTATATTATTATCTAGAAAATTTGAGGATGTCAACTCAGGTGTTCTCAATAAAGAGGGCGATACGGCAGTTGAAGTTCCAGGTAAAACGGTTTGAGAAGAAAAAGCCACAGAGGTAGTACAAATAAGATCGTTATTATTATGGGTATTTAAAACAGTATTTGCAGATAAAAACTCAGAAGCACAGGAGAAACAGAAGTAGATGTGCTTGGTAAGAGAAACTGAGAAGAAAAACTGGTAAGAGGCATAAAAGTGGCATTGTTAGAAGCAAGATAAACATGGTTGAGTTTTTGTCTGTGAAGCTTCACACCACTTTTAATTAAGCGTTTTAAATGTCGAGATGTATACGTCTTTCCAAAATTTCTGGGAACCTAAAACAAGAAATCTGTAAATTTAAAGCAGTGACCAACCACATGATGAGTCTTGATATATATTGCTGATGTATTTTTTTTCATTGTCACATTTCAACCAAGACACACTTACAGAACGTCTAAAGTGTAAAGGTTATAGCTAGGGAGGTGTTGGCAATATGGGTATATGATTTCGTTGTAGTTAACAATAATATGGAATGAAGGTATTGGTATGACTGAAAGATTAGAGCAGTTATCGAGTTTGGTTGCTGCTGATTTTTTTAATAAATGAATTTCAAACGTGCAAAAAAAATGCTCCTATATTATTTTATTGTTTCAGCCATTGCTATAAAATTGTTCATTTATCAAAAATATCAATTAAAAAGTGGCTGGCTGAAATCCAAGACTCTGATTTTTTTTTAAAACTAATTGTTAACTTGCAAAAAAACGCTATTAAGTCATTTCATTGTACTTCGCATTGGTTTTAATTTGTTAGTTTTTATATCCATAAGTAGAAAAAAACATTGGCTGACGTGTAAGTTGCTGATTTTCAGAAATATTCCCAATTTACTCCAAAAAATGTCAAAGTAAGAAAACAGTCCAAACAGTCGGTAATTTTGCCCTGCAAAAGGTGGAGTAGTAATGATATTGATATATGTTGTTTAAGTCGAGGCCATGATAAAAAACAAGTTTTCGACCTTTTGGAGGTGGGGGGAGGCGCGAACCGCCATCTTGAATTAAAGATGCAAAAAATGTTGAAGAGGACAAAATTTCCTACATTTTTTGTATATACATTTTTTTTGTAAGTCTAATTTTTAAAGAGATACAGCGTCAGATAAATGGATTTAAAAAGAAAAAAAAATTTTATTATATAGTGCATGTTTACAACATAACATATTTTATATTATTTATATTATTATAATAAAGATATAATAATACTTGTATTGAAACTAAAAAAAATATTAAATTGACGGGATAGTATTACAGTGGTTTACATCATTCCTCGAAAACAGGAAACAAAAGTTATTAAATGTAATGACAGGTATTCAGAAGAATTAATAAACAATAAAACAAATAAAACATTGAATACCTCAAGAGTTGGTACTTGCTCTTATACTCTTTATAATTTTTAGATAATCCAACGTTTTTTAAAGAAATTTCTATAAACATTTTTTATAAAATTTTATATCCCGACTATTGGCTACAAAATTTTAAATTCCTTATAAAATCCTTACACACATTTAATCCTTACACAATTACTTAGAAACATTCAATATACCAAAAATGTAAGTAATTATTATCAAATCAAAACACTACTCTCTAAGCCTGTACGTATTAAAGGCAAGACCGCGTCCGCGCAACAATGGAGTTTGAGCATTTTTTGAAAAAAAAATAAAATCGTTAAACTTCATTTTCCCACTGCTGTATCTCGTTATGTATTAGACTTACAATAAAAATGTATATATAAAAAATGTAGGAAATTTTGTTCCCAACTTTGTCTTGAACATTCTTCTCGTAGGATCGAGTGTTGCCGAATTATTTTGAAAAACATTTTTTTTTTGCTTCTCAGTTATTAATAAGAAACGTCGGCCAATGAGAAATCTGCATTGTAGATTTCAGCCACTATTTTTTTTGTGTTCTTTACAAACAAACAAAGCTTCCTGCAAAGTGGCTGAAACAATAAAATAATACAGAAGCGTTTTTTTTTCGCATTTTTGAAAATTCACCCCCTTTAAAAGCAGCAGTACACAGGTGACTGAAGTTTGTTTTATTGTTTCTTAACGCTTTGCGAAACTTTTGACATATGGTACAGCGACAAGAAAATCACTTAATTTTTAGCATACTTATCATAAATTAATAAAAAAAATTAAATTACAAAAAAACGCAGACACATAGATTTCAGCCGACTGCATTTATATCAATGTCATATTGACAGGCTGACACAATAAAATCATATCGGAGCATTTGCCTTTTTTGCATTTTTAATTAATTGTTAATTAAAAAATCAGCACTTTACACTTTTCAACTTCAGTCACACACGAGGTCACACAATAAAATCGTATAAAAAATTCTGCCAACTCCCTAGCTATTACGTTAGTTGAGCAGCCAACTTAAAACAGGGCAAATTGATTTACTTATCGGTGGCCCAAAATCAAATTTTTATTTTTTTTATCCCCGGGATTAGAATCGCATATGCAACAGAGCTGCGGTTAAGCCCCTAGCCTCTGTGAGTAAAGCAATAAATAACTGACCTAAAATAAACAGGTTGAAACAAGAATAATATTTTAATGTTATAGGTATGTTTATCGATAAAACGCAATTAGTGTGCTTCGACAAATAACACAGGTGTAAAAAATACCGCAAATTAAGGTAACTAAATAAAATCTAAAGTTTATTTTTATTTTGTTGCTAAAAGTTTCCACGAATTTCTACGTTACTGTAATTATCTGCTTACTTACCTTATTCTCGCTTTTATCTCCCATATTGCTGAGATTATAATATGTTTTAAACTATGTCTGAGAGCACGACACACTTAGTCAAAATGTAACAAGACACGAGACATCGAAGGTTTTAAGGTTATGTTCATACTATTCGCGAGTTTTCACAGAAGTTCATGGTAGTTACATAGAATAAACGTTGCAGATAATGTTAATGTATGATCAAATGCATATTATTCATAATGTATGAGATTCATTCGTAACACATTTACAGTTATATATGTGAAATATTTTCGTGTAATATTACAAGTTACATTCTTGTAATATAATATGCTTATTTTACTGGCAATATTGAAAATACATTGACGATAATATGTGACATACATTTGCTAAATATATTTTTTTATATTACGGAAATATTTTCGAGCTAATATTAACTAAATGTTTGTTTAATATTTTGCAATTTAACATTTCTCAGGTATACCAAAGTTAGTTATTTTAATATAAATATCATATTGCAAGAAAACATTAAATATGTTACTTCAGTTTAACATTGCGTAATATTACGGATATATACTCTGTTTAGTGGGTATTTACTACTATTTAACCCAATTTATCCCTCAACCCTTCAACGTAATAAGATCAAAATATAATCTAGTTCCAGATCTCGTTGAGATACTGAAACGGCACCAACCCCAGTCGTGTATTTATATCTCTCTTTTTGTTGAGACAGAAAAATACACAAAGTTGGCAGTTTACGTGATCGTCTGGATTTTTAAAGTTAGGACCCAAATTTACGTTGTGATAGTAATTTTATTAACAGATTCTTTTTATAGTTTGATATTACTTGTTTCTGTTTACTGATTTAATTTATTTACCTTAATTTTGGAAACGTTAATTTACTAATTCTCTTTACTTTTGGTACCTTTTTATTTGTTGGTATTTTGCTTAATAAAGATTCACTGCGGTTACAATTTTATTTGTAATCGATTTATTTGTCGAAAGAATTATAATTTTATTTAAGTTCTTATTTCTGAAAAAGTATAATATTGAAAGAAAATGCAGAAAATGTTTTAATACATTTATTTAAAGACAATCGTCATATTTATTAGTATAGATTACACATTTGTTGGGCAACTGCCACATTTTATATGAAAATAATACAAATATAAGTTGGGACAATGGTCACAATAATTTACTATAAATTAAATATTCGTTGGGGCAAAAGCCACATAACAAAATAATGGAAAGTATTGTTTGTGAAAAATCATCACTATTACTTCCATAGAATAGTCAAGTCAGCTATGCAAACAATAAAATAAATTGCTTACAACGACAATAGTCATTACTCTAAAATATTTATAGTTGAAGTCGGCATACGTAAAATCTGACACAAAACTCGGGAAATCTCCCAGTAGTGATATGATGGTAAAAAGAAACAATCAGCAAAATCCTGTTTAACTGTCACGTCAACTGACGTAGGTTTGTTTCGGTGTTTCGAAGATTCGTAGTATGGCTAGTAGTGGAGTGCCTGGAGCGTTAAAAACATGAAAACCTCGGATTTCAGTTACAGTGAATGAAATTTAAAAATTCAAAATGGAATGTTTAGCTAATGATATATATAAAAAAGTTTACCTATTAAAAAATTGTGATCTTGATTTGAATAAAAAAAAATTGATAATTGCAATAATAGTACAGTACCTAGAAGTAAAAAATATGCAAAACTTAGGAATAATGTCATATTGAAGGGATATCGTTAATTTTTGGCAGTATAATAGTAAATTCTTCACAGAAAAATTTCTATATTGTGCGGGGGCTTGCTAATTTATAGGGGGTGGATGCCACCCCCTCTCAGGGGGTGGCATTTAAAAATATATATATTTTTTGGAGCTGAAGTAGAATCAAATTTTAAGAAGAAAAGGTTCTATGCAATTTTTCACATAAATTGGTAGTTTTTAAGTTATAACGACTTCAAAATTGCGATTTTAGCTTAAAAAAAAAGGAATTTCCAAACGGCTTTCGTCAAGTATCTCGAAAAGTATTACTTTATAGAAAAAATGTTACAGACCAATTATAGAAAGTACAAACTGGGAATTAATTATATCTTTTGTTTATTGATGTAGGATTAATAATTTTGGAGATATTTAAGTTTATATTTGGCATTCAAGTGTTGATAAGATAATTATTTATAGTGAGAGTTAAATATTTCAGAAACTGTGACACCTACGTCAAGGATGCTAATAGGTAGAATAATAGGTTATTAATTATGCTTTCAACTATTTTTTTATTTGTCTCTGTAGCATAAAAAACAAATAAGTTATGACCGAAGCAATGTGCGTCTACATATTTTTTTAATAACAACGTCGCCATTTTGTTACTGTAATTAGCCAGTAATTAAAAAAAAAAAGAAATTTCAAACACTGTTTCTCATTAATATATAGCATGACGTAGATGCTCAAATTGTCTGGTTTGTATACACCACTTGCGTTAGAAAAAAAATACAGTTTAAACTGTAAAGGTATTTTCGATAAAACGTAATTCTTTTTTTTTCTTTTCCAAATGTCTCAATAAATATTAGTTTTATTGAAAAATGGGTAGAGACATAGATTTAATAGTTTCGGAGATATGAAAGTTTACAAATGGCGTTCGAACGTTCATAAGATGAAAAATGCAGTTTAAATGTTAAATATCTCAGAAATTCTGACGCATGCTAAGAAATGAAATTAAAGACAATTAATTGCGCTTTCAAATACCTTTTTTTAAAGCTAAAATCATAATTTTGAAGTCGTTATAACTTAAAAACTATCAATTTATGTGAAAAATTGCATAGAACCTTTTCTTCTTAAAATTTGATTCTGTTTCAGCTCCAATAAATATACATTTTTCAGTGCCACACCATGAGAGGGGGTGGCATCCACCCCCTATAAATTAGCAAGGCCCCGTACAATATAGAAACTTTTCTGTGAAGCATTTACTATTATACTGCCAAAAATGAACGACCACCAATATGACATTATTCCGAAGTTAAAACATCTAGTTACTGTACTACAATTCAAATAGTATAATACATATTAGGCTGTAGAGTGTTTTTGTATAACGAAATTAAGTTAACGTATCTATTATATAAAGACAGTAATCGGGGAAAAGAAGTAAATTAAGAAAAATTAAATAAAAAAGAAAATTATTAATAAAATATCTGTTTATTTACACAATTTACATTTTTGTCCTTATCAAATATTTTCTTCGATTTCATTTATTTGAATGAAAGATGGAGTATTAAAACAACTATTTTCGCTGCACTGTAGACATGCTACACTACAATATAAGCCACTCTTCCGACATCCATAAGCAGCTCCACATCCCTTTTTGCAAATACAAAATAACATTTGCAATAGATTATCCGGAGCCGGCAATTGATTCATTGTTATTGGGATGAACATGTTATTGGAATACTTCCATCCCCAATTTTCAATATCTACGTCATTTCCTAGCCATATCTGGATTTGCAGGTACACTCTCTTTAGGTGTTCAAATGCTGCATCAGTTGTAGGAGGTAATGCCGACAAAAGAACACTTGTATTTTTGGCCGTTGCTTTTATGAAAGAATTGAACCTCAACATATTCAAATCTTTAATTTTTGCAGAATTGTTATTGGCCATTTGCAACGATGTAATAACATGCCTCCATCAATGACGTAATGAACATTGTCTAGACTTTTTAAATTAATGGAAATTTCCGGGAATAACTCGTAAAAAGTTGATTTTTTTGTCTTTCGCAGTTCGCCATTTTCAAATAGAGCAAGCGGATTTGGTGCGAGTTCATAATTCATATAATTTTTAAGCTCTTCATCGTTTTTTTTTTAAATACAAATACGTTGAAACAGCAGCAATGAATCAACAGGAATCACATCGTCATGAATTTTAATTTTGTTATTTTTTGCCAATAAAGGATTTATAATATCTTTCCTTGATAATTTCAATTCGCGAAAATTTTTTCCCTCTGTTTTCTTCATTACATTTAAACCTTTTTCAAAAGCATCGTAACAATTTGTATCTTTATCTCCAGTAATTCCGGTATCAATGGACGCAACAGCAGGAAAAGGGCTGTGTTACTTGAAGAAGTCCACCAATCTTTTTACATCGACATCATCCCTTTCTATTCTAGCATCTGTCGAATCACTATGCTGATGACTTTTCTTGAATGATATATCACAAAAATGTTCTATGCCTTCAATAATATCTTGGCTATAACGGACAACTAACTTGATTTTTGCAATTAAAAATCCAGAACTACGTCCGTAAAGTAGAACATTGCAGCTGTCGCTGTCATTCTCCCCTCCACGTTTTACTACCTGTTTAAGGTCCCTACGACCCTTATTACACTCAGGTATATTTGAAAGATATTCTTCTATGTATATTTAGGTGAAATTCAACGTATACATAAAAAAAAATATTATTTAAAATAAAAGTATATGCTAAAATATTAATTTTTTATAGTTTTTTGTTCAAATAATGATAAAATCAAAAGCACAAAAAAATTTTTGGTAAACTTTGAAATTTATAGTATAAAAAACAAAATCCCACCTCGACCATATAAATTCATTCACTGTAACAGAAGTCCGAGGTCAAAAACCCAGGCGCTCCACTATAGTTACAATTGTACTTGGCCGAGATCAATGGATCTCAAATTTAACACCTGATATATTTCTAGTTGGGGTGACAACCAACAAAATCTTGTGATTGCATTTCGAAAATATTCGAAGCTATAATTGATAATAAAGAGCTGTATTCAGATCTTATCATATGTAACTAACAAATATATATTCCAGTTGTAGCCAAAGAGATGGCAATTAAGAACTCAGTAATGCAGAATCCTGCGAAAGTAAATAATTGCCAAGTCTAAAGTTAAAACCAGTGGCGCAGCCAGAAAATTCATCTGAGGGGGGCCAATAGAACCGGCCTCTCCAGAGGTTGAGGAAAACTTTTCAGAAAATGGTGGAAAACGGATGTGTATAGATTCCTCTACTAGATAATATTGGCATTAATTACAAAATATTAATTTCAAAAGATAATTTGGATACTGCTTTTAGTCCTTCATGATTTTCACCCCCGCAGTTCTAGAGAAATGTGTGTTTTTTTTTTTGAGAAATATATACACATATATACGAATTTTAGCGATTTTTCGTCTTTTTCTCTATTTTGAGGAAAAACTATGCATTTTGGTGAAAAATATCAAGAGAGCAAAGTTGTAGAGCATAAATTTTCCTGTTTCTCTACTTTTTTCGAATTCCGCTTAGTTTCGCCGCTAGAGGGCGTTAAAGAAATAAATATACATATGGTCTTTTGCGTCTTTTTTTAGATTTTGAGCCAAAATTATGCATTTTTATGAAAAATTATGTGAGATCAAAATTGTAGAACATAAAATATATATACATTTTTATAAAAAAAAAAAAAAAAAACTAGAAAACACCTAAAGATAGTGAATTTTGTTCTACAACTTTGATCTCATGTAATTTTTCATAAAAATGCATAATTTTGGCTCAAAATCTAAAAAATGCGCAGAATTCTAATGTATATTTATTCATTTCGCGCCCTCTAGGGACGAAACTAAGTGGAATTCGAAAAAAAAAAAAAGGTAGAGGCAAAATTTATAGGAAATTTTATGTTATACTACTTTGCTCTCTTGATTATTTTTCACCAAAATGCATAGTTTTTCCTTAATATAGGGAAAAAGACGAAAAAACGCTAAAATTCATATATATGTATATATTTATCAAAAACCACCCTTTTTTAGAATTGCGGGGGGTGAAAATCATGTTTAGACAACCGAAATATTTCACTTTTTACAGGTCTCATAACTGTGGGAAATTTTTCTTAAATATTTCGTAATTTGACTATTTGTACTAACAGTGATTATGCTTCTTTATTTTTTGGTTCATGGAAGAGGCTTGGGGGGGGTGGCGGGCCCCATGCCCCCCCCTGGCTGCGCGCCTGGTTAAAACCATCCCGGGTGTGCAAATATCGTTTGTATAGCTAAGCTGAACATTGCCCGGACTGTAACAACAATCGTAATCATATTTTAAAACCCAAAGAAAACTTCCCATTCATTAATCAAATAAAATAATAAGTTAATTCTGAATATAATTAGCTGCAATGGTGAAATTAAACAATATAGTATAATAATTGGTTTTAATAAGAGTGGTTTGCTTCACTGATATTTAAATAAGTATTATCTGATACATTGTTATACTACCAGTATTTCCTCTCCCCCAGTATCCAGAATAATCTCGTAATTTGTCTCCATATTTAATGGTTTGTGTAAAGAGAAACCTGAAGGTTCTGCTCAAAAAGTCAATTTAATAAAATCTCAGAAAATTGACTTTAAATGAAAATTAGAAATATTTGACTGGACAAGTGGCTCTACAGACTTGATAAAATAATAGCAATTTCAAAATGAAATTTGGACCTTAAATATTGGCTTTAAAAATAATGCAAATCTTAAAATGAAATTGAATAGAAAAACCGAGCAGTTGCCTGCATAGACATCACTTCTCGTCCAGATAATATAATTGTAAATTAGAATAAAATGCACTGCTATTTTCAGATTGAAATAATTAAAATCTCAAAATTAAATTTGGATAAAATAATGAGCAGTTGCCTATACAGGCATCACTTCTCGTACCTAAGTCGTTATAGATCAGCGAGTTACCAATTAAATGATCACCTCAACTGATTCCCAAATTGAGCCCGCTCGGCCTTTTTATAGTTACCATTTTAAAAGACAAAAATACGCCAAACGAAAGCATGAGTGCGATGGACAAACGCGAAGTTCCTAAACGGGATGCAGTGTTTGTCACGTACGCATCTTCCCTTTAAATTACACCTTTACAAGAATTTCAACCCTAACTATATTATGAATATGATCTTCTATTGCTTACGTTTATGATTTGTTTATTTATTTGACACATTCTTGTTGGAATACTTTCTCGCTTGAGACACAACTTTAACGTCGATGTGGTTATAATAATATACTGTATGAAATATTATTTCCCTAAATACTGAACTGAATATTTACGTATTTATTAGAACAAAACATTTCAAGTAAAATTCTGCATGGAACACTATTTAATTGTTATTTAATTTTGTATAGAATTATTTTAAAGTACAGAAATAAGTAAATTCATATTAATAATTTAGGAAATTCTTTTAAAAATAACGTACCTAGGTACGAAATATTTCAATACATATGTGTACCAAACTTCAAGTCAATATCTCAAACGGTTCCAGAGTAATCGTGCGCACAAAAAAAGTTAAAGATCGACAGACAGGACAGACCGACAGACAGAAATATTTTTTGCTCAAACTTAAAATCTCGACGTTTCATGACATTCTAAGCCTATTTGAACAATAAAATTTTTCAATATTTTTTGCGCTACTATACCACTGGACGTGGAAGTAATTACAAAATACAAAAATATGAGTTGACTCTTTGTTTTACCACTAGCTTTCTTCAATATTCAAGTTTAAATTCTAAATAAAAATCCTCTAAAATGTTTTCTTTTGTTTTAGAAACAATGAAACGGACAGAAGTTTAGTCTTAAGATAGATTCAAGATATAAATATGTTCATTAAATATAAATGATTTAATTAAAATTTCTTCAATATTTTCAATATTTTATTTTCCCATATTTGTAGAATTTTTAGGAAGAAGGCACTAATATGCAAGGAGTGGAAAGTTTTCAGGTGATTACTGTTATTATTTTACATTTTAATTTTTATATAATTTAAATCGAAAAGTAAGATAATCAAGCATCAAGATGAAGGAGCTGCTATAAACAATTGCGAGCGTCTTCCCTCATCCAGGTGCGTTGTGATGACGTATTAGTTTTATTTCTGCTTTTACCAAAAGTGACCCACGTATACCAGAGGGCTTCTATACATTCTCACGGGAATATTCCTGAAACCAGCCTAAGGGAATATCCTATATAAACCTAGATTATTCCAGGAATATAAATATATATTCCGGGCAAAAACTGTGAATATGTTTGAAACATATAAATATTTCTGGATTATTCCTGGAATAATTTGTGAATATTCTTAAAGGAATAATCTAGGTTTATGTAGGATATTCCCATTGGCCGATTCTAAGAATATTCCCTGGAGAATTTATATATTCACGGCCTATTCTAAGAATGATTCTTTATTCTCAAGAGTATATTCCAGGAATATTCTAAGATTATATTGTGCTGTCTGGGATACCTACCCAGGTAGCAAAGGCACGTGAAAATGACGTGAAAAAATGGTCAGGAGTGACGAGAAATGACGAGTTAGATGACGTAAATGAAACGTGAAAATGACTTCCTAATGTCTCAGACGAATGACGTCTTTTTCAGGTTATATTTGGTAATCCCCCCCACAGGTTTTTAGTAATAGGAACATATAAAACTACATACTAGTTAGTAATCTACTTGATAAAAATAAAATAATTAATGCATAAATAAGTTTTGTCCTAATGAATTTGTTTGCTAGCCATCCGTAATTTTATTTACATATTAACATATCTAATATTGTTTACCATCACTCCAAGGGTTGCCTGCAAATTATAATGTTTATTAAGTTATTAAATTCATTTTTACTTACCTTTACCAATTGCGGTCCGTAGGGTTCGAACCTACATATCTCCCGTTGTCCGTATTACAGTACTGACTCTTCTACCAACTGAGCTATCTTAGTGACCGTTATTTCGGATGCTAAAAGCAGTATTTATGGTGATGTGTATGAAGTCTTTATTATGTAAAATTGAATTTCTAGCCTTATTTAAAATATATGAAAATCTTTCAGGTTCTCTTTTTTTTTCTATTTTTTTTACGTGTTCCCAAACCTGAATTTTTCGAGTTACTAGTATTTTTATTTATTCATAATTATTAAGAACTTATTTAATTTAATTAAACTTTCACCAGTGTCACCTGAGAACCCAAACAGCATGTCACATCCTAAAGACGTACATTTTGTGTCATATTTTGATTAGTACGTACATGTGCCTAAACTGGACGTTCTTAAAACGTACATACATGTACATCTTTTAGAAGACGCCTATTTGTGGTACATTGTACGTACATCCACCGTGCATATATGTACGCTGGTACATCCAGCAAATCTTCGCCATCTTTAATATATTTCTACTTTAACTTTTTTTCAGATAATACGCAAGACATGTGACCTGTGGATATGTAACATAAAAATATGTTTTTTTTATTTGTTTATATATATTTCTACTTACAGGAATGACTATTATTTATTGTTATCGACAGTTGTTATTAGTTTTCTGCTGTTAATCCTTTTATGTGTAATTTAAATTTACCTCAAAGTTTAGTGTATTTTCTGGTAACTTTAATATAGGTCACCTTAAGGTTGGTAGAATATATTTGGTAATAAGATTGCCTCATTCTGTTTTCTGTTGCGCGTACAGGTACAGGTACAATTAGTCGTCAATTACCTCACCATAGAGATAATTTTAATTATATGGAGTTTATGTGCACCCACGCGACGCCTGTTTCGTTATTTCCAGCCGCCAAGTGTTGTGAAATATCCACATCCAGGGATATTCTAAAGTGGGAACATATAATGGTTTGTTTACAAAACGGACAAAAAGTTTTCCCATTGTAGGTTAAGGTAATTATTTGAGTTTTAGTATAGCTTTTTTTTAGTTATGGAACAGTCTAAAGTTAGTAAGCACTATAAAAAAAAAAGCCAAAAAAGAGTTAGACTTGTTAAACTCCGCAGGTCCCTCTCCATCTGCTTTAGATAATAAAAATGTAATCGAATCACAATTTCAAACATTTTCAGAATTGCTTGATTCGGAACTTTTGTTTTTAGATAATAGCGATGTATCAGATATTGATCAGAATGGTGATATTCAAATTAATAGCAATTTTGCAAGTAGCAAGTCATTGAATCTGGTCAATATTATCATTTCGGGTTAGAGAATAGTATTAAACAGCTTTTGTCATTTAGATTTATAACTTTCACACAATTTATAGAACATTATTTCCAGATGCAGCAGATAAGGCAAAAAAAATCCAAAGATGTGCAAAAAACCGAAACATCTTTAAAGAATTGGTTGAGGAGAGCCCGAGATCGGAATAAGTCCTTCCGTACTTATATAATACAATTATGTTTTTCGGTATGCATCTGTGGTTTTTCATTAAAATGTTTTATTTTGTTTGTTAAGCAGAATATATTTTTTTGTCTAAATATTACTCTTCATTTTTTACCTATTACCTTATTGAAGTACCACTTTTTTCTAATGAATTTTAGCTAATAAGTGCTGAAAAAAATTTCGTCGTTCTCCCCTCCACGTTTTACTACCTGTTTAAGGTCCCTACGACCCTTATTACACTCAGGTATATTTGAAAGATATTCTTCTATGTATATTTAGGTGAAATTCAACGTATACATAAAAAAAAAATATTATTTAAAATAAAAGTATATGCTAAAATATTAATTTTTTATAGTTTTTTGTTCAAATAATGATAAAATCAAAAGCACAAAAAAATTTTTGGTAAACTTTGAAATTTATAGTATAAAAAACAAAATCCCACCTCGACCATATAAATTCATTCACTGTAACAGAAGTCCGAGGTCAAAACCCCCAGGCGCTCCACTATAGTTACAATTGTACTTGGCCGAGATCAATGGATCTCAAATTTAACACCTGATATATTTCTAGTTGGGGTGACAACCAACAAAATCTTGTGATTGCATTTCGAAAATATTCGAAGCTATAATTGATAATAAAGAGCTGTATTCAGATCTTATCATATGTAACTAACAAATATATATTCCAGTTGTAGCCAAAGAGATGGCAATTAAGAACTCAGTAATGCAGAATCCTGCGAAAGTAAATAATTGCCAAGTCTAAAGTTAAAACCAGTGGCGCAGCCAGAAAATTCATCTGGGGGGGGGCCAATAGAACCGGCCTCTCCAGAGGTTGAGGAAAACTTTTCAGAAAATGGTGGAAAACGGATGTGTATAGATTCCTCTACTAGATAATATTGGCATTAATTACAAAATATTAATTTCAAAAGATAATTTGGATACTGCTTTTAGTCCTTCATGATTTTCACCCCCGCAGTTCTAGAGAAATGTGTGTTTTTTTTTTTGAGAAATATATACACATATATACGAATTTTAGCGATTTTTCGTCTTTTTCTCTATTTTGAGGAAAAACTATGCATTTTGGTGAAAAATATCAAGAGAGCAAAGTTGTAGAGCATAAATTTTCCTGTTTCTCTACTTTTTTCGAATTCCGCTTAGTGTCGCCGCTAGAGGGCGTTAAAGAAATAAATATACATATGGTCTTTTGCGTCTTTTTTTAGATTTTGAGACAAAATTATGCATTTTTATGAAAAATTATGTGAGATCAAAATTGTAGAACATAAAATATATATACATTTTTATAAAAAAAAAAAAAAAACTAGAAAACACCTAAAGATAGTGAATTTTGTTCTGCAACTTTGATCTCATGTAATTTTTCATAAAAATGCATAATTTTGGCTCAAAATCTAAAAAATGCGCAGAATTCTAATGTATATTTATTCATTTCGCGCCCTTTAGGGACGAAACTAAGTGGAATTCGAAAAAAAAAAAAGGTAGAGGCAAAATTTATAGGAAATTTTATGTTATACTACTTTGCTCTCTTGATTATTTTTCACCAAAATGCATAGTTTTTCCTTAATATAGGGAAAAAGACGAAAAAACGCTAAAATTCATATATATGTATATATTTCTCAAAAACCACCCTTTTTTAGAATTGCGGGGGGTGAAAATCATGTTTAGACAACCGAAATATTTCACTTTTTACAGGTCTCATAACTGTGGGAAATTTTTCTTAAATATTTCGTAATTTGACTATTTGTACTAACAGTGATTATGCTTCTTTATTTTTTGGTTCATGGAAGAGGGCTTGGGGGGGGGGCATGCCCCCCCCTGGCTGCGCGCCTGGTTAAAACCATCCCGGGTGTGCAAATATCGTTTGTATAGCTAAGCTGAACATTGCCCGGACTATAACAACAATCGTAATCATATTTTAAAACCCAAAGAAAACTTCCCATTCATTAATCAAATAAAATAATAAGTTAATTCTGAATATAATTAGCTGCAATGGTGAAATTAAACAATATAGTATAATAATTGGTTTTAATAAGAGTGGTTTGCTTCACTGATATTTAAATAAGTATTATCTGATACATTGTTATACTACCAGTATTTCCTCTCCCCCAGTATCCAGAATAATCTCGTAATTTGTCTCCATATTTAATGGTTTGTGTAAAGAGAAACCTGAAGGTTCTGCTCAAAAAGTCAATTTAATAAAATCTCAGAAAATTGACTTTAAATGAAAATTAGAAATATTTGACTGGACAAGTGGCTCTACAGACTTGATAAAATAATAGCAATTTCAAAATGAAATTTGGACCTTAAATATTGGCTTTAAAAATAATGCAAATCTTAAAATGAAATTGAATAGAAAAACCGAGCAGTTGCCTGCATAGACATCACTTCTCGTCCAGATAATATAATTGTAAATTAGAATAAAATGCACTGCTATTTTCAGATTGAAATAATTAAAATCTCAAAATTAAATTTGGATAAAATAATGAGCAGTTGCCTATACAGGCATCACTTCTCGTACCTAAGTCGTTATAGATCAGCGAGTTACCAATTAAATGATCACCTCAACTGATTCCCAAATTGAGCCCGCTCGGCCTTTTTATAGTTACCATTTTAAAAGACAAAAATACGCCAAACGAAAGCATGAGTGCGATGGACAAACGCGAAGTTCCTAAACGCGATGCAGTGTTTGTCACGTACGCATCTTCCCTTTAAATTACACCTTTACAAGAATTTCAACCCTAACTATATTATGAATATGATCTTCTATTGCTTACGTTTATGATTTGTTTATTTATTTGACACATTCTTGTTGGAATACTTTCTCGCTTGAGACACAACTTTAACGTCGATGTGGTTATAATAATATACTGTATGAAATATTATTTCCCTAAATACTGAACTGAATATTTACGTATTTATTAGAACAAAACATTTCAAGTAAAATTCTGCATGGAACACTATTTAATTGTTATTTAATTTTGTATAGAATTATTTTAAAGTACAGAAATAAGTAAATTCATATTAATAATTTAGGAAATTCTTTTAAAAATAACGTACCTAGGTACGGAATATTTCAATACATATGTGTACCAAATTTCAAGTCAATATCTCAAACGGTTCCAGAGTAATCGTGCGCACAAAAAAAGTTAAAGATCGACAGACAGGACAGACCGACAGACAGAAATATTTTTTGCTCAAACTTAAAATCTCGACGTTTCATGACATTCTAAGCCTATTTGAACAATAAAATTTTTCAATTTTTTTTGCGCTACTATACCACTGGACGTGGAAGTAATTACAAAATACAAAAATATGAGTTGACTCTTTGTTTTACCACTAGCTTTCTTCAATATTCAAGTTTAAATTCTAAATAAAAATCCTCTAAAATGTTTTCTTTTGTTTTAGAAACAATGAAACGGACAGAAGTTTAGTCTTAAGATAGATTCAAAATATAAATATGTTCATTAAATATAAATGATTTAATTAAAATTTCTTCAATATTTTCAATATTTTATTTTCCCATATTTGTAGAATTTTTAGGAAGAAGGCACTAATATGCAAGGAGTGGAAAGTTTTCAGGTGATTACTGTTATTATTTTACATTTTAATTTTTATATAATTTAAATCGAAAAGTAAGATAATCAAGCATCAAGATGAAGGAGCTGCTATAAACAATTGCGAGCGTCTTCCCTCATCCAGGTGCGTTGTGATGACGTATTAGTTTTATTTCTGCTTTTACCAAAAGTGACCCACGTATACCAGAGGGCTTCTATACATTCTCACGGGAATATTCCTGAAACCAGCCTAAGGGAATATCCTATATAAACCTAGATTATTCCAGGAATATAAATATATATTCCAGGCAAAAACTGTGAATATGTTTGAAACATATAAATATTTCTGGATTATTCCTGGAATAATTTGTGAATATTCTTAAAGGAATAATCTAGGTTTATGTAGGATATTCCCATTGGCCGATTCTAAGAATATTCCCTGGAGAATTTATATATTCACGGCCTATTCTAAGAATGATTCTTTATTCTCAAGAGTATATTCCAGGAATATTCTAAGATTATATTGTGCTGTCTGGGATACCTACCCAGGTAGCAAAGGCACGTGAAAATGACGTGAAAAAATGGTCAGGAGTGACGAGAAATGACGAGTTAGATGACGTAAATGAAACGTGAAAATGACTTCCTAATGTCTCAGACGAATGACGTCTTTTTCAGGTTATATTTGGTAATCCCCCCACAGGTTTTTAGTAATAGGAACATATAAAACTACATACTAGTTAGTAATCTACTTGATAAAAATAAAATAATTAATGCATAAATAAGTTTTGTCCTAATGAATTTGTTTGCTAGCCATCCGTAATTTTATTTACATATTAACATATCTAATATTGTTTACCATCACTCCAAGGGTTGCCTGCAAATTATAATGTTTATTAAGTTATTAAATTCATTTTTACTTACCTTTACCAATTGCGGTCCGTAGGGTTCGAACCTACATATCTCCCGTTGTCCGTATTACAGTACTGACTCTTCTACCAACTGAGCTATCTTAGTGACCGTTATTTCGGATGCTAAAAGCAGTATTTATGGTGATGTGTATGAAGTCTTTATTATGTAAAATTGAATTTCTAGCCTTATTTAAAATATATGAAAATCTTTCAGGTTCTCCTTTTTTTTCTATTTTTTTTACGTGTTCCCAAACCTGAATTTTTCGAGTTACTAGTATTTTTATTTATTCATAATTATTAAGAACTTATTTAATTTAATTAAACTTTCACCAGTGTCACCTGAGAACCCAAACAGCATGTCACATCCTAAAGACGTACATTTTGTGTCATATTTTGATTAGTACGTACATGTGCCTAAACTGGACGTTCTTAAAACGTACATACATGTACATCTTTTAGAAGACGCCTATTTGTGGTACATTGTACGTACATCCACCGTGCATATATGTACGCTGGTACATCCAGCAAATCTTCGCCATCTTTAATATATTTCTACTTTAACTTTTTTTCAGATAATACGCAAGACATGTGACCTGTGGATATGTAACATAAAAATATGTTTTTTTTATTTGTTTATATATATTTCTACTTACAGGAATGACTATTATTTATTGTTATCGACAGTTGTTATTAGTTTTCTGCTGTTAATCCTTTTATGTGTAATTTAAATTTACCTCAAAGTTTAGTGTATTTTCTGGTAACTTTAATATAGGTCACCTTAAGGTTGGTAGAATATATTTGGTAATAAGATTGCCTCATTCTGTTTTCTGTTGCGCGTACAGGTACAGGTACAATTAGTCGTCAATTACCTCACCATAGAGATAATTTTAATTATATGGAGTTTATGTGCACCCACGCGACGCCTGTTTCGTTATTTCCAGCCGCCAAGTGTTGTGAAATATCCACATCCAGGGATATTCTAAAGTGGGAACATATAATGGTTTGTTTACAAAACGGACAAAAAGTTTTCCCATTGTAGGTTAAGGTAATTATTTGAGTTTTAGTATAGCTTTTTTTTAGTTATGGAACAGTCTAAAGTTAGTAAGCACTATAAAAAAAAAAGCCAAAAAAGAGTTAGACTTGTTAAACTCCGCAGGTCCCTCTCCATCTGCTTTAGATAATAAAAATGTAATCGAATCACAATTCCAAACATTTTCAGAATTGCTTGATTCGGAACTTTTGTTTTTAGATAATAGCGATGTATCAGATATTGATCAGAATGGTGATATTCAAATTAATAGCAATTTTGCAAGTAGCAAGTCATTGAATCTGGTCAATATTATCATTTCGGGTTAGAGAATAGTATTAAAAAGCTTTTGTCATTTAGATTTATAACTTTCACACAATTTATAGAACATCATTTCCAGATGCAGCAGATAAGGCAAAAAAAATCCAAAGATGTGCAAAAAACCGAAACATCTTTAAAGAATTGGTTGAGGAGAGCCCGAGATCGGAATAAGTCCTTCCGTACTTATATAATACAATTATGTTTTTCGGTATGCATCTGTGGTTTTTCATTAAAATGTTTTATTTTGTTTGTTAAGCAGAATATATTTTTTTGTCTAAATATTACTCTTCATTTTTTACCTATTACCTTATTGAAGTACCACTTTTTTCTAATGAATTTTAGCTAATAAGTGCTGAAAAAAATGGGAAAATATTTGAATTTTTTGTAATTTTCCAAAAAAATTATTTGAGTACCGTTTTAGTTTATTATCCCAAAAACTAGTTATTAAGATAAGTTCAGATAAAGTTTGTTTTTATGTATTTATTCATATTTAACGTGCATTAATTGTAAAGGCAGTATTTTCTGTATATTACGAGTTCTACACGAATACTCTAAGAAAGCATTTACATAACAAAACTATAAATGTTTCGTTTGTGTTGTGTGCATTTTTCGTGTTTGAAATAGAATTTTGGTCATTTTTAATTAATATCTTTTTACCAATGTTACGTGTTGAACATTTAAAAACATATAGACATTTGTTTAACTTGTAATTTCACCCATTAAATTTACAAGAAGTGATTTATTTTTATTTTCGGTTATAAAGTCATGCAAAAATTTAGAGAATAATTTATAGTTTTAAATGGGATAAGCCGGTGTAAACACGTTCTTAAGTAAACCATTTCTGAATGTCAGAAAGACGTACAGATTTGACTCTATTTACATCTCAGGGATGTACAGATCGTCCGTAAATGGATCTAATATGTACGAATTAAAGACGTTCGAATTGGTGGAAATTGGATCTACCAAAGACGTCTTATGTATGTCTAGAGGGCCAAACTCGGCGTACCTCGTACGTACGTTACATCTAATTGTTACGTTTTTAGAATGTACATAAAACGTACAAGTGCTGTTTGGGAAGTACGAGTACTTGATGAACAACGTAATTATTACATTAGTGGCGGTTCGTTAAAAAAATGTTTACTTTAAGAATTTAAGTTTTAAGTTGAAGTACTTATACAAACCTGGGAACAGTGTTGGAGAAAAAACGGTAATGGTATAATATCATCTACAACATAAATAATGGTCTGAAACAGACCTAAAATTGAAAAGAAGTATATTCGTACATCGGTTTTATAAGCAATTACCTTAAAAAAAACAACTAAAATTTTTTCGCAATTATTTTAACAAAAAAAAAAAAAGACGGAATGAGCAGGGGTCGAAGCCCGGACCTCGTGACTTGAACGACGAAAGAAAGAAAACAGATTTTATTCCTAAGTTTAGTACAACTATCCCACACAGCACAATCGGGATATGGGATGACAAATTGACGTACTTGGATATCCCAGTACGTAAAATAAATAGAGAAACGGATGTACCTTTTAGGATATCCTATTTTAGGACGTCCTCAAGGCAGCTCATTTTAGTACGTCCCAGGATATCCTTTTATGGACGTCAATGGGCTATCCTGAATAGGAGGCATTAACTATGTTGACTAACATCGGGATTAAGAACGGATATCCCATGAAGAGCCTCGAATCTCCTTAAAATGCACCCTAATACTAGGTCTCTAATATATTTAAATAAAGCGCCGTTTTGATTTCCGGCCGGCCAAACTGGCCAAAACAAATACCCCAAACTCAGTGCCCAAACCAAACACATAGCAACCACGCTTTATTAGTTTTTATTTCTCAAATATTTAAATACTTAATAATTATTGTTAGTGGGCTGTATGGAATATTTTAAAGTTGTATCTTTGTGTTTTATCTATTTGGTTCAGCTTTATTGGAGTGTCTTCATTTCAGACTATAAAAAGTGAGTACAAATGTATAAAAATATAACATAACCTATTAAACTTCATATTATGAAAAACTTACTTGATTATGATTAAATATTTAATTAGTTATTGTCGTGTTCGAAACCATGAAAATTTAATACGAGTTTTTATACTTTCAGAATGCCAAAGGAAGCTAAAAAATGAGGATTTATACGCATTCCCGTATTTTACAATCACTGAGAAACCATGAAATAAAATTTTAATTTGGCTCAAGAATTGAATGCTGAAATCAGCTTGGAGAGAAAATGTGAATCAGTGAAAGTATTCTCACATGTGACAATAAACCTGGTGAAATTGAATTTGAGAATGACGACAAATAATGTGCCTACTTAGTTAATAATTTTAAAACCAACTAGCAACTGTGGATGAAAATAAGTAAGTAAATATTGTGCTTTAAGATAATTATTTAACACTTACACTTTTAAACGAAAGATATGATACAATATCAGGACGAACACAGGTGGACAGACTGCAATCTTTAATCTTGAAACTCTATTTGCCAGAGTGTACCTACTTTATGGATTTTAATTTATAATTCGGTAAATTATTATTATTCACTGAGTGCTATAATAGGTCATATCCATATCCTTCAATAATTTGTGTTATTTTTATCTTGCCCACTTTTCATACATTTTTTTAATAATAGTGGTTCAAATAATAATAACTACGTTTATTTTAGCTGCACCCATGAATGAGTATATTATGGAAAACGAAGCAGAGAAGCTGTTAAAAGATTATCCGAGAAGTGCAAAAGAGAGAAGCGAGGCAAACAAGAGAATAGAGAAGTAGGAGTGCGCTACATTCTAAAAATTCGTGTTCGGCTATTATTAAATTTGCAAAAGTAATATAGGTATTTATTTTACATTTTTCCAAAAAGTTTGCTTTTTAACATTAGAAATGTTTTTAAATATTGAATGGGTTTGGCTTATTTCTATTATTAAAATATTATTATTATTTAGGTAGCACTGAATTCCATACATACAAAATATTTGTTTTTTTATAAAATTGTATTGTCTTTGACGATGGTTAATAAACCGAATCGTAAGAAAATAATATTTTATTTTTTAACTGACCATAAATCCAAGAAATTACGTATAAGTTATAAGGAAAAAATAGGTAAGTACAAATATTTCAAAAATGTGCATATTTGACAAAAATTCTAAAAAATGTTACAATATAATTTTTTTTAAATCTAAGTATAACGTTATTGTCTAAATGTTGGTTGTGACATTTTCTTAATTTTTTATGTGCTCCGGCAACTTATCCCTCCAGTGAGGTTTAAGTAGCCTTACCCGGAAGTTAATGGAGACGGGGCCGTGGTTCGAGTTTATTATCAAGCAGAATAGAGAAATTCTCAGGGCGCCAATAGCCAAAATATCTGATACCTATGACGTACTTGCTTCTTACTAGTGAGTACTGACCGTGGCTATTCAGAGACCTTGAATCTTCATAGGTGTACCAAAAAATGTCACAATCAAACAAATTATTTGATAAGTCTAAAAATGTGTATATTACTAGGTATAAATATAATGCATATATGAAAGATTGTAAATACGGTCCCAACAAACACAAAAGATTGGCCCATCAGCGGGCCATCACTGGGCCATAAATGAAACTTCTGGCCCTGTGATGGCCCACTGGAGGGCCGACCTTTTGTGTTTGTAGGGGGTGTCAATAGGCAACCGTTAATAATATATTAATATATGGACAAACGATGTAAAAACGATTTAACACAATGTTACTTAAACATGACATAAGTACAACGTAGTAATAATTGGACAAATAGGTTCATAGAAAATACCCAAACAGCACGTCCAATTGTAATTACGTCTCTACAAGATATATACATGAGAAACAAAATATGTTAAGGTAGATCTAATTGTTAAACTAGTACTGACGTACACATATGAGATACACTTATGTTTATATTGACAGATTTATGTGATACAACGTTTAATAATTGTATACTGTATGCACTCAAGATTCTAAACATTTTTATATAACGTAAAGAAGGATCATTAGAATGTTGCAATTTGACGTCCGTAGAAGATGCCTACAAGGTTTAAGTCATATGCATGTGTGATGCTTTATATAATACTTGTGCCTACTGCATACACCACATAAAAGTGCGATATATATACATGATACAAATAACTATATATACACTTTTTAGTTGTGTCTTGTCGTGTCTACATTCGACTATTCGAGCATGGAACAGTGTGCGCGCGCAAAGCGTCAGCGTGAGCATATCAGCCATGTGTATCTCATGTGTCCTCTTTCCTCTATAAGAGTGGTCATAGCCACACATACAGCAGGCATTTTTGTTTTTTAACAATATCCAAAACAATTTATATTCGAAAGAGTTTGTAAAGATTCGGCAGTTTTAAAGATATCGAGTTCTTTTAATAATAAAATTAGATTAAAATGCATTAAAAAGCAAAATCTAGTCGTTGCGTGTTCTACTATAAAGTCTTTAAGCAGGTATTCAAACAGAAGTCAGTGGTTGAGTGAGTTAAACATTAGGCGGCGAGGCAAGAGGTACGCGGTTCGATCCGTGCTCACTCTGTCTTTTTTTTTTTTGTTAAAATAGTTGCGAAAAAACTTTCAGTTGTTTTTTTCAAGGTAATAATTGCTTATAAAACCGATGTACGAATATACTTCTTTTCAATTTTAGGTCTGTTTTAGACCATTAAATATTCTATTTATGTTGTAAATGATATATTATACCTGACCGTTTTTTCTCCAACACGTTTCCCAGGTTTGTATTAAAACTTTAATTCTTAACTCAGGTGCCACTGGTGACAGTTTAATTAAATTAAATAAGTTCTTAATAATTATAAATAAATAAAAATACTAGTAACTCGAAAAATTCAGGTTTGGGAACACGTAAAAAATAGAAAAAAAAAGAGAACTTGAAAGATTTTCATATATTTTAAATAAGGCTAGAAATTCAATTTCACACATAATAAAGACTTCATACACATCATAAATACTGCTTTTAGCATCCGAAATAACAATCACCACGATAGCTCAGTTGGTAGAAGCGTCAGTACTGTAATACGGACAACAGAAACGTGTAGGTTCGATCCCTACCCACCGCAATTGGCAAAGGTAAGTAAAAATGAATTTAATAACTTAATAAACATTATAATTTACAGGCAACCCGTGTGAGAAGAAATTGGAGTGATGGTAAACAATATTAGATAGTTAATGTAAATAAAATATACGGATGGCTAACAAATAAATTCATAGGACAAAACGTATATGCATTAATTACTTTATTTTTATCAAGTAGACTTACTAACTAGTATGTAGTTTTATATGTTCCCATTGCTAAAAACCTGTGGGGGGATTACCAAATATAACCTGAAAAAATTAACGTCTAGCATAAGACGTCATTCGTCTGACACATTAGGAAGTCAATCACTGTGCATCCGATAACACACTGTGGATCAAATTATTTGTGTGTATGTAAATGGTATACTGTGGCTACATTGTGAGGCGGACGTTTAACCTTTGTGCATACGTGTTTGCCTACAATGTGTAAACGTAGCACATTTACATCGTAGAATTGTGTAACCTTGTGTCTGCATCTAGATACATCGTCACAATGCGAACACTTCGTAATCGTTATTTGGTGTGCTGTATGGGTAGCTATTTTCTTCACAATGATTTTCACATGTGAGAAAATTAATAAGCGCTGAAGGCGATAACAATTTGTTGACTGTGATAAAAATGTAAAGTTTAAAAGCTGAAGGCTTATCAAATGAAATATTGTGGCTGAAGGCCTAACGATAAGTTAAAAATAAATGAAACTTGAGTGTCGATATTCAAAACCAAAGACAGAGTTGATACTCTCACCACCGTTCCTGGAAGCTGCACTACTGTGTTCCTGTCTCACTCGCTCCCAGTCCAGATGATGAAGATAGTTACATCAGCAAAACGCCTCTCAACTCGTACTACAGCTGCTACAGATCATTGAATGTGCACCTACACACCATATCGAGTGTTCTTAGGCTAACAGCGGCTCATAAGCATGTCCATAGGGCTAGATTACTTTATCAATCTTATTCTGGGATTCCATGAAAACTCCATGCACCTTCCCACATCTACATCCATTAAGGGTTAAATTAAATTCGTCTTTAGTACTTTATTACCTAACCCAAGGTTGAAGTACTCTTTTTCACGGCAAGGCTAACTTGAAAGCAGATGGCCGTTCTCCTTCTCCGACAAGCAACAAACGACCTAATCCGCGGCAGCTACCTTCCGCTTAGTGACCTTCAAAAACATTGTTACCAACGGTATCACCGAAAAGGTTAACCACCCGCTAAGACATAAATTTACGTACGCTACGTGATGATCAATGTACTTCCATATGATCTCATACCAAAAAATTAATAAGTTCATGATAATCAATGTTATTGAATTAAATCGACTTTGCATATAATTGAAGACAGTATTTAAGTACTTAACAAGTGAAACAACAGGTGGCGCTATGTACATGATTCGTGAAAGTAAATGCGATGTTAAGCGTGTAAAGAACTCATCACTGTAGATCGAGCGAGACAGGACGGCAGTGGCTCCAGGAAGGAATCTGCAATAAATTCATAACAAAAATGAAAGGTGGCACTACCCACTTTGCTGTGTATGCAACTAGGCAACTGCAACGATCAATAATAGTGGCGGGTTTAGACCCCTGAAATTACATAAAATTGAAAAGATTATAGCCATGTAGCGTTCAGGCTTAAGTGAATGCTACACTACCCGTCTCCCTCACAAAAAAATATGTTTACTACGTAACACGTATTTTTTATAAATTGAGACCACAATTTCCAGCTAATGCTGAACGAATACAACTAAAACCTATTCCTAACCTATAGAGTTAGTATAGTCCCCCTTAAACATTAAGTGTAAATAGACATAAACTACAAACTAAACACTAAACGAAAGGAAGTAAATGAGGTTCCTATACCCTAACTTCTCACTAACTGCTATTTCTGGCTGGGAGGAAAGACTTAGTACTCAATGGTAGCTCCGCGTACTACACGCCTAATACTTTAGGGACAAAATCGATAAAGACATAATCGGGGAAAGTCATAATCGGTTAAGTCTACGGAGTACTAATCCAACTCCCACTAGCCTATACTTTACTTACTAGACCCACAGAGCCTAATTTATATCATACCCTAGGGTGACCATACGTCCGGAATTTCGCTGGACAGTCCAGCATTTTGGAGTACTATCTGTGATCAAAAAAATTTTTCCTCTCGGTCATCAAAAAATGTTGGGATCAAGAAATGATTTTTCGGATTTCTGCTCCCCCCGCTCATCAATTTTTTTCCCAGCAGAAGTGTCCAGCACAAAAATCTGGTCACCCTATCATACCCGAATGGTTCCAATAACCGGTAAGCTTAATCCTACGACACTTAATATTCACTAAATACAGAACACCCAATAAATACCCAATTTCAGATAAAAAGCTTAACCCTGTCAAAAAAATCTAATCAATCCGTATTGAAAATTATCAAAAATTAATAAGTATCTATGAGAACCTATATGGTCAATAAGTTTCTATAAGAGTTAGGTAAAGTTGCTGTTGAAGTTGTTATCAGTTTATATCCGAATTGACCAGCAAAATGAGTCAAGCCATATCCATTTGTAAATCCAAACATTTACTTATACTGTCGACGGACCTTTTGCACAGGACCGTCGAATCTCCCTGCAATTTATAAGGCACACCCTGTATGTTCACACTATACCACATAAAAAATTCCAGCCTCGTATCTCAAGAAACTACAAAGTAAAAAGTGCTCAAATAAACTTGAGAATGAAAATAAAAATAAATAAATAAATAAAACTATTTCTTTTCTTTTTATATGCAACACGAGACGCCCCTGTCCGGCCAGCGTTCAAGAGGCTTCACCTCGACCCGGCAGGCAAAACTGGTGCGCTTGAAAGGGCTGGCTAGGCGCCGGTTGTCGCGTAGGAACACAATTACGCACCATTGCGCGTCTTTGCATTAAATAAATATTTAAATTCAACCAATCGTCATAAAATTTCACACAGTCAGTCTAGAAACCTTCAGTCATTTCTCGTCAAAATTTCAGATCCCTACGGCATAGGAAAATATTTTATTTTTGCCCTCAAAGGTGCGGATCGCGCTTTTAGGCCAGGTAATCGATGAGCACGGGGAAGCCTCGCGACTCACAGGTAGTCAAGTGGTCTCATTCGACGAGGCTCGTCGTCCCGCACACAGGGCGCGAGCAATTAACCTAGTAGGTCGCAACCGCGGGGCGTAACTCCAAAAACAACGCGGAGGGCACTCTAGCGGGGAGACTAAACTCTTTAATATTAAATAATTCATAGCTGCCGAGCCATTCACGGTGAAGCGCTAAAAATTGGCGACGAGGGGTAGAAAATCCTCAACTTTACGATGGGACCATCCGCAGAACAATCTGCGGGGTGGTTCACGAATTATCATCAAATGCATCACAATTATGCAATTTTGCATATGACCACTTGATCTATGGCAATAAGGGTCCTTATGTTCCGCTCGAAACCTACGCCACAAAAAGCAACACCCAAACCTTCGAGGGTACAAAAGCAAAGACAAGGAAAAAGGGAGTCAGTCTCCATTTTTTCGCCAAGTAAGAAACACTCCCTTGCATAAGGGTGTTCGCCGTGTCGAGTTCTTTGTTCTTTCTATTAATGTTAAATCTCATGTAAATTCAGTGAAACAAATCATTGCAGTGTCGCAAACACGTTCAGCCAGTCGATAAAAAAAAAAAAAACATTTTTTTATTATTTTATTAGCGATTTCCACGAGCTAGTAGAACTTAGCCGCAAACCGCGAGAAATTCCGCGGCGTCATTGACGCGACGCCGAGTTGTATCTGAGTCTTCGGTAAATTAACGATCATTTTTAAACATTGATTAAATCACTTTGACAGTCAGCGAAACCACGGAGAGTATCTCCGCTGAGTTTAATTTTTTTATATTCATCTATGACTTCAAAGAATAATTTCAGACAAATATCATAAAGTCTTTTTCTTTCACATTTTCAAATTCTTCTAGATCACTCTAGGAACCCTGGCTGGAATCGCGAGTTACTCAACCTAACTGAGTTAATTAAATTCTCCCCCGTCGATCCGCGAGTGTAAACCATAGTGCGAGCAACAGGTGTAGTGTATTCTTCAGGGATTACAGCGAGGGAGAGGAGTAAGCATTTTTTTTATATTCGACGTCATCGAGCCAAGCTCAGGCGAACAGTTTCATTGTTTTCACCTGTGCTATAGCTACCTGTATTGTCTGCAGATCAACTCTCAATTATTACCTATCACAGGTGGGCTGGGCGAAACTAGCTCCTTGAGCACGGGTCCTGTACCTTTTTCTTTTTGCATTGATTTCATTGCCTTATCGTCAGTGTGTACAAAAAATAGTGCGACGTAAGGGAGAGCTATTGTCGATCTAAACAACAATAAGATTCATAAACCTTTGCTTGAAAATAAAATATAATAAACTTAAGCCGACCCCGGCTCTCGAGGGTTGTCAAGAAGTGCTTTTACAGCCTCCTCGAATGATGAATTAGTCCCTCAGGCTAATCGCTGCCAAAATTGCGTAAAATCACGAATTTTTAAAAAATTTTAAATTAAATTCAAATAAAATAAAGGACGCTTGGGAAGTCGCCATTTTTACAGGGTTGTAAAGTGCTGTGTCTGTTCGTTTAGAGAGCGTGGGGAGTTGTTACGAGAGTGGCTTCGCGTCAAAGTTAATTACCAGCCTAATAAGTGGCGTAAAGTACGAGATAGTAGGTCCTAGGTCAAGGGCTAGTGGAACGCGCGAAACCGCGTGATCATGAATCATCTAAATTGTGTCAAAATAATTTTTCTCTTTAAATTATTTAAATTACAGTGAGCCATAGGGCCGCCATTAGCATATCCTGCGCGTCTTTCGCCTAGCGGAGACGCGAGGAGCTTAGAGTCTGCTTTTGCGCAGTGGGAAGCTCCCTCTACGACGGATCTTGGAATCAACCGGAAAGTCCGCCATTTAAATTTTAGCATAGCGTCCTTTCAAAATTACTAAAACAAATTCTAAATCATTTAAATTCTTTTCGTTCTGGCTTTTCAATCATCGCAGATACAACTGCTACCTCCTAAATTAAAAGGTGTAGTATAAGCTCCACTAAGCAGTTGTCAAGGACTTAACGTTTCGCGGGGACAATAATCACCTGCTGCAGGCACAGACACCTGTCGACTACCTGTCGAAGGTAGCTACCCGGTGCTTGACCCATATTTAGTGACCCACTAACCGAGTTTCAAGCGTTATGTCCCCTTTTGCTATTGATCAGCTATCTAGAATTCACAAATTATATTAGTTAAAGTAATTAGCCTTAGCAAATGTCATTAGCGCCCAAATAAAGGGTTATAAATATAACAAATTAATAGTGTAAGCCATTCAGGACTCATATCGAGCTTAAGGTTTGAGAGTACAACTCGCTATCTCGCAAGTGCACGACTATAGCCCCCCTTCGTCGTACTACTTCCAGGTGCGCCAGGTAAAGGGTGTTAGCGTCCAGGTACGAAGGCCACGGAACCGTGAAATCTTTCCTGCACTTCATGCAAGTAGAGGCCGCGTATTTTTTGTGGTAAAGTGCGTTGCTCGTGCTTCCGTTCTCTTGTCTGTATTGTTTACTTATCTTAACGTTCGCTTGTTGCATAGAAGTGTACAGGTATTGCATCAACCACCTGTCACTCGTCCGTAGAATATATGCAGTATTAGAGATACCAAAAACCGCGACTCTGTATTAACTAATGTTAACTGTCATCGAGCGGCTCTGGTACCGTACCTAGGCGCGACTCACCTGGATTCTAAACTTCACCATAGAACGGCGAACAGGTGAAACCGAAGTTCAGTTACCGAGAGGTGAATTAGCTCCTAAGAATAGAACTTGCCCGGTTCCTTTTAATTTTTTCTATTGTTCTTTATTATTGTTATTATTATTCATCCTTTAGGCCCTGATTCTAAATTTCAAATTCATAAGTTACAAGTAGGATAGGTACTTAGTTTAAATTCCTTAAAACCATAGGTGGAGCACCACGTTTTTTTTTTTTCATTTTAGTAACGAATGAAGGGACTCCTTCTTGTACCTACTTATTTTATTATTTTATAGTTGTGTCGCCTGGCTCAGTTAGTGTTAATAATTTTAATTAATCACGGCAGGTACTTTAGGTTTTAAATCGTTGCGAAATCAAATCGGATATATCTAGGACTTTTAGAATTTTATTTTTAACTTTTAGGTTTTAGTTTTAGGGGAGGTTTTAATTTTTTTTACGTTTTTGTTTTTTTTTTCCATTCAGTGGAATGCATTATTAATTAGAAAGTTCTCGTAATTGTACATTATTATTGCTTCAATCACATTAATATAGTCCGTATTCGAAGGTATACAATCCTTCAGCGGTTAGCTGTATATGTATATACCATTCAATTTTTTTTAATCTTTTTTTATTAATATTTTTTTTTATTATTTTATTATACATAATTTTTTATTTCTTTTATTTCCTTAATATTATTAATGTCCTACAAGTCTGTCATTTTACAATAACCACCCTATTTTGAGATACATTAAATGAAAAATAACGCCCTAGGGCGTTATGAATATCTATAACGCCCTAGGGCATTATAAAATTATAATACAACCCAAAACAAGCAAATTATGATAGCGTTATTGACAAACAAAATGCGTTGCTATGCAACGGCGGCGTTTACAAACAATTTTGATTTTTACTCTCTTTTAAATCAAATCGTACTGAACATAATAGATGTCAAATTAATAAATCGTAAATGTCAAAAAAAAAAATTCGAATTAAATAACAGACTTGCAGGACATTAAACGTTGAAGGCACCACGGGTGTTATAGGATAATAACGCCCTCGGGATTGTACACCGCCGACCTCGGTGCGTTATTATCCTTATAACACCCTTGGTACCTTAATAACTATAATGTCCTACAAGTCTGTTATTTTACAATAACCACCCTATTTTGAGATACATTAAATGAAAAATAACGCCCTAGGGCGTTATGAATATCTATAATGCCCTAGGGCATTATAAAATTATAATACAACCCAAAACAAGTAAATTTTGATAGCGTTATTGACAAACAAAATGCGTTGCTATGCAGCGGCGGCGTTTACAAACAATTTTGATTTTTACTCTCTTTTAAATCAAATCGTTCTGAACATAATAGATGTCAAATTAATAAATCGTAAATGTCAAAAAAAAAATCGAATTAAATAACGGACTTGTAGGACATTAAACGTTGAAGGCACCACGGGTGTTATAGGATAATGACGCCCTCGATCGACGTACATTCCCTCGGGCCGAAGGCCCTCGGAATGTACACTACCGACCTCGGTCCGTTATTATCCTTATAACACCCTTGATACCTTAATAACTATATTAAACTTATTTACACTCATACATTATTGCTCTTAATTAATTTAAAAACTCCGTCTCTTTCATTAAAGTAACTTTTATCACACCTCAATCCCAGCCAGAGGCAGGGCTTGGTAGGACTTTTAAGACAGGTCTTTGGCATCACCCTCTAATGTGAGGATCTTAGTACTAGCCACCATAGTTGTGATAGGACTTGTTGTTGCTTGCTGGTACATCTGTACCTGGACTATTAAGCGGAGATTAACCCCCAACGAATTACCTGGTGTTAGTTACTCTGTCATCTTACCGGGACAGTTTCCAAGTTCCAAGCGTAAAGTAGTCATCGTCAGGTGGCAATCCTCTGTACACCGCTATAGCCCTGTCGGTCGGCCCGTCCACCTTTGAGGACCCCTGCGCAGGTCAGAATACCTAACAATTTAGAGTCTCGGGCGCAGTAGCCCTATTCGCGGGAAGAACGAAGAACACTAACTCTCTGAGAGCCAGGTAGATTTAAGCCTGGTTACGGTGTTCGTCACGTTGTTACTTTTTTCTTTTTCTCTGACCTGAGGCATCCTCACTGGCTGCGCTTAACGCGCCGACTTTCGTGATTGAAGGATAGGGCGACTTTCGTGACAGGGAGTTGGTCCTCCGTCCTTCACGGACCTAACTGCCCCGAAGCTCACCAGAACCTAACCCTGAGAGGTCGGCAGTAGCTGCGTGATACGCATAGGTAGGTAGGCGCTGGCGCCCGACTTCCATTACATAAATTTGTGACCTCCTACCGCTCAATCCGGGGTCTTCCCCAGGACTGGCCGCCCCTATTTCGCCCCCGCACGCAGCAATCTCGTCGACAATACCACATCAATGAGAATTTATGAGAACAGTATCTAATGTAATTCGTGCGGCTTTCCGTGATTAAAAGACAAGTGTTTCTTTAAGAAACGAGCTGCATTAGGTTAGAACAGTTTTGATTTGCAATTGAAGATTACAAATTATAATGTTTGAATAGGGATTTATGAGATCAGTTTCTATGAGTATTAATGTTTTTTTTTCAGTAATATATTAAATGTGTTTTCATTTGTTTGAATGGGTAAAAAGAAAGGTCAGTTTTCAACTGCAATTACAAATACAAGTTTAATCGCTTCGAATGGGGTTATATGCGATCAATTTCTAAAAGTATTTATGCTGTTTTCCGGATATAATTGTGATGAGGTTTAATCAGTAACAAATAGTTCACTACATGTTATGATATGGTCGGAAATTCCAAGTACACATTTGGTATTCCTTCAAGAGGATTGATGAGAGCAGTTTCTACGAGTATCTATTTGTTGTTCCTCTAGTAAATTATATAAGTCTTTATCAGTAAAGATTCGGATCTAATTTAAATATGAAAATTATATCAGACTAAAGCAACCAAATATTTTAAACAGTATCTATTTGTAAATCCACACATTTACTTATACTATCTCAATGAGAATTTATGAGAACAGTATCTAATGTAAAACGTGCGGCTTTTCGTGGTTAAAGGGCAAGTGTTTCTATAAGAAACGAGATGCATTAGGTTAGAACAGTTTTGATTTGCAATTGCAGATTACAAATTATAATGTTTAAATAGGGATTTATGAGATCAGTTTCTATGAGTATTAATGTTTTTTTTTTCAGTAATATATTAAATGTGTTTGCATTTGTTTGAATGGGTAAAAAGGAAGGTCAGTTTTCAACTGCAATTACAAATACAAGTAAGTTTAATCACTTCGAATGGGGTTATATGCGATCAATTTCTAACATTTAGTATTTATGCTGTTTTCCGAATATAATTGTGATGAGGTTTAATCCGTAACAAATTGTTCACTACATGTTACGATATGGTCGGAAATTCCAGGTACATATTTAGTATTCCTTAAAGAGGATTGATGAGAGCAGTTTCTACGAGTATGTATTTGTTGTTCCTACAGTAAATTATACCGTGTGTGTAGTCGCGGGCTAGGCATGGGGAGAAGAATTACAACATCGCGCGTGCCAGCTGCTGCAATGAAATAACAGAGCTGGAATGCTCCACCAACGGACTAATTTACGGCTGCCGGTGTTGTCAAATCTCTCGCGCTACGTGAATGTACATGCCTAATGGGAAATTACACTTACGGTATAAGTCTTTATCAGTATGCATTCGGATCTAATTTAAATACAAAAATCATATCAGAATGAACCCCAAATATTTTAAACAGTGTCCACCTGTAAATCCAAACATTCAAAGATAATATTATAATGAGAATCCATCAGAACAGTATCTAATGTAACGTGTGCGGTTTTCCGTGGCTAAATTTTAAAATTATTTGCAATAACTAAGCTTTAACGGATTCGAACAGTTTTCATTTGCATTTCCAGATGAATAGTTTTAATTGTTAGGGATCTATGAGGTCAGTGTAACGGTTTTTTTTTTCAATAAAATGTGTTTTTATTGGAAAAAAAACATTACACAAAGACACTGATCTCATAGATCCCTACTTAACAATTAAAATTATTCATCTGGACTTGCAAATTAAAACTGTTCAAATCCGTTAAAGCTATTTATTAAAAATACTTTTAAAATTTAGCCACGGAAAGCCGCACGCGTTACATTAGATACTGTTCTGATTGGTTCTCATTAAAATATATCTTTAAATGTTTGGATTTACAAGTGGATACTGTTTAAAATATTTGGTTGTGTCATTCTGATATAATTTTTGTATTTAAAGTAGATCCGAATGCATACTGATAAAGACAAATTTTCTATTGGAACAACAAATACATACTCATAGAAACTGCTATCATCAATCCTTTCGAAGGAATACTAAATATGTACCTGGAATTTCCAACCATATCGTAACATGTGGCGAACAATTTGTTACTGATCAAACCTCATCACAATTATATTCGGAAAACAGCATAAATACTGTTAGAAACTGATCGCATATAACCCCATTCGAAGTGATTAAACTTGTATTTGTAACTGCAGTTGAAAAGTGACCTTTCTTTTTACCCATTCAAACAAATGAAAACACATTTAATATATTTATTACTGAAAAAAAAAACATTAACACTCATAGAAACTGATCTCATAAATCCCTATTCAAACATTATAATTTGTAATCTTTAATTGCAAATCAAAACTGTTCTAACCTAATGCAGCTCGTTTCTTATAGAAACTCTTGCCATTTAACCACGGAAAGCTGCACGTTTTACATTAGATACTGTCCTCATAAATTCTCATTGATGTGGTATAAGTAAATGTCTGGATTTACAAATAGATACTGTTTAAAATATTTAGCTGCTTTATTCTGATATAATTTTCATATTTAAATTAGATCCGAATGCATACTGATAAAGACTTATATAATTTACTATTGGCACAACAAATACATACTCGTAGAAACTGCTATTATCAATCCTTTCGAAGTAATACTAAATATGTACCTGGAATTTCCACACGTAACATGTAGTGAACAATTTGTTACTGATCAAATCTCATCACAATTATATTCGGAAAACAGCATAAATACTGTTAGAAATTGATCGCATATAATCCCATTCGAAGTGGTTAAACTTGTATTTGTAATTGCAGTTGAAAACTGACCTTTCTTTTTACCCATTCAAACAAATGAAAACACATTTAATATATTACTAAAAAAAAACATTAATACTCATAGAAACTGATCTCATAAATCCCTATTCAAACATTATAATTTGTAATTTTCAATTGCAAATCAAAACTGTTCTAACCTAATGCAGCTCATTTCTTATAGAAACTCTTGCCATTTAACCACAGAAAGCCGCACGTTTTACATTAGATACTGTCCTCATAAATTCTCATTGAGATAGTATAAGTAAATGTCTGGATTTACAGATAGATACTGTTTAAAATATTTGGTTGCTTTATTCTGATATAATTTTCATATTTAAATTAGATCCGAATGCATACTGATAAAGACTTATATAATTTACTATTGGCACAACAAATACATGTTAGATCACGGTTCACATGAATGACTTTTTAAAAACTTTTATTTAGTTACATGGAGCCAACGTTGGCTCTTGGAGAAGGAATATAATAATAAATTAGAAGTGTTGCATTCTAACTGAGTTTAATAACTGATTCAACAAAGCGTGTTTAGTCATATTTATAACATACAGAACCTGAGTAAGCAAAATATAGAACAAAGGAAATGCAGTTCTGCAGTCATCACAAGTTATGAGAAACACAGGTGAAATATGATATCTTGAAGATAAGCAATTAATAAGAGAAGTCGTTATCATGTAATATGATATACCTGTGAAGGTTTGTTATGGCTAAGTCTTGGTAATAAGCGTATAATTTTATATAACAACTTCCCCCTTAATAAAAAAGTTGATGTTATGCAGCAACTTTTGAAAATTGTTAGAAACGTTAAATGAATATAATGCAAAATAAATTGAAACAATGTTGAATGAATACAAAGCAAAATAATAAAATACATAAAAGTTAAAATTGGTAAATGATAATAATAATAAGCGAGTAGTACATTACATAAATGTGATAAGAATAAAATACAATGGTCTAAATTAATAGACAAGGGTAAAACTCCACATATGAAAGTCTATGTTAACTCGATGTCCTCTTCTTCTTGAGGTTTAATACCGGGTCGCTTTCTTGGAAGGATCAGTCTAGGAAATTTGGTAAAAACTCTGCTTCGCTCTGAAGGAGGTGAAGGAGGGTTGTCCGTTTTGGGTTGGATTCGCAATGCTCCACATCTTCTTCTGCATTTACAAGTTATGTAAAGTAGAACTAATAGAATGATGAGAGTGATTATGAAATATGTGAACCAAGATACGTGTTTGGTCACAAAAGGCTCGTTTATGAGGTCATCCAGGTCTTTGGAATATTGGTCCAATTTGGTTTTTGCAATATCTAGATCTTCTACGTCGAGACTGTTTAATTTGAGTGGTTTTAATTTCGGAATTTCGATTTTGTCGGGCATGTGATTACAGCACTCAAAAGGAATTTGGATAGGATGTGAATTGTCCTTAATTTCGGAAAAGCCTTTGGCACTGGCTTGTATTCTAGTAATGCCTGCATAGGCGTAACATCCTGGTTGTAGTTTGATGATGGAATTTTTGTTGATTAACTCTGTTGTGGATTCTCTCTTTGGACAGTTGATGGTAATGTGAAGTGGTTCGGAATTAATTACTAGCCATGTATTGTCTTCAAGTTCTTGGACGTTGTGTCCCTGACTAATAATGAAGGAAGTTTGACAGTTCTCTGGAAGTTTTGGTAATGGTTTTAGTATTCTGGCTTCACATATGGCGTTTTGGTCGATAGGATATGCAAACAGGTTAGAACATAGTTTGGTTCCAAAATAAAGTGGTTTGCATTCTTTCAAATTTTGTATAGGTATGTACATCAAAGAATCATCATCTCCCGCGATATAGAAATAGATAAAATGTGATGTAGACCAGTTCTGTTATCAAGTATCGGGATAGGGTATAGGCGATAGGTGTTATAATTTTGGGGTTCAACAAGTGGTATTGTTAAAACAAATACTAAGTTAGAATCCATTTGAAACGCTTGCAATTCAATAATGTCCAAATACTTAGCAACTGCCGATAATTTAATGGGGAGAGGCAAATTGTTCCTTCGTAAGCTCTGTGAAACTTCTTGAAGTGCTGCACTAAGTGATTAGGGGTTATGATTGACGTATGAATGATTCCTAGTCTGGCAAATGTTATTGAATTCAGAATGTCGTTCAAATTATCTTCGATATACAAATAGCTTGCCATTAGTTGTTCGGAAATGTATAGAAATTTTAATTTTATTTCGGCAGCTTGGATCGTTTGAGTCATGGTTTGAATTGTGTGCTCGATTTCTTTGATATCTTTGTTAAATGTTTCCTCATCAATTTGTAATTTTTGTATAGTTGAGTTGAAATTTTTGATAACAGAAGTTGTAACTGAGATTTGATTTTTGATTAAGTTTTCTAATTGATGTTCGTCATTATTTAATTTATTTATACAGCTAGTGTAGTACTCGCCATCTTCGGCATCTAAGTTTCCGGTAATTGATTTGAATATTGTTCCGAAACCGTTAAGTATTCCGCGTTTATATATTTTTGTGTCTGAAAAGACTTCGTCAAATTTCGTTTTTATCGAACTAGCTATTTGCATTAAAAGGTTAAACTCTGTTTTGACTTCGCTTCTAAACAGGATTGATTTTTGGTCAGCACCATCGAGGGTGTTCAAGATTCTGTCTAAATTATTTTGATTTTTGTCAAAAGCTAGTTTGAGGGACGAAATATTTTTATGCACTAGCAGAGTCCATTTGTCATTTGTCACCACGATGTCCGTGTCTTGGTGATAGTATACACCAACAGTGTTATTGATCGGGGTAATTTTGTATTGACAGAGTGCTGATCCGAACAGCAGGAGAAACGTGAAAATAAATTTAATTTTCAGTATATGGTTTCATTCTATCAAAATTTACTTTAGTTTCTTGTTTTGTTTCGAGATTTAATAGGGTAGCAGAATTTTGAAAAATTTCTTTTATTTTAAAGGGACCGTTAAATTTATTTTGTAGTTTGTTCTTAATTTGTGATTCTTTTACATAAACTAAGTCACCTATTTTGTACTCAGATCGTTTCTGGGGAACATTTCTGTCAAAGCGAACTTTCGCTTTCTCCTTTTGAGCTTGTGTTCGATTACGGGCTATTTTATAATAGTGGGATATTCTGTTGTTTAAATCTCTAACGTATTTGGTTATCAACTCTTTTTGGTTATATAAAGTTTCAGGTGATCTGTTGGACGTATGACCAAAGATAAGTTCATATTGGGTGTTTTATTTACCGAATTGTTATAGCATATTACTGCATATGGTAAAATCGTGAAAGGATGTTCGTTTGGGTTTTCAGTTTTGTGGATTCTTATCATTTCGGCTAAAGTAGCATGAAATCTTTCTATGGATCCGTTCGATTGGGGATGTCCTACGCTTGAATAAGTTCATTTTATGTCGTAGAGGGTGCAGAGATCTTTGAGCAAGCGGTTGTCAAATTCGCCACCGTAATCGCAATGGATTCTTAATGGGGTACCATAATGTTGGAAATATAACAACAAAGTGTTTACGACAGATTTTGCGGATTTATCCGGGACTGCATATGCTTGCGTGAATTTAGTTAATTCGTCGCGAATGGTTAAAGCGTAATTTCGAGTAGGGAATTCAAATAAATCGATACTGATTCTTTCGAATGGTGTTCTTGGCGTTTCTGTGACTACTAGAGGGTTATTAAGGTTTTTCCGGCATACTTTAGTCTTTTGGCAAGTTTCGCAATTTTTTATAAAATTTTCAACGTCTTTAGTTAGACCTTGCCAAGTGTATTTTTCTCTAATTCTTCGAATCGTTTCATTTATTCCGCGGTGTAGATTATTTTTACCAAAATGATTTTGCTCCAATATAATTGGAATTTCATCTTCGTCGGCAGTTCTGACGATATCTTGACAAATTACTACTTTTAAGTCTTTTTCCGCAAAAATGAATGATAAGATTTCAAGTATGGGGAGGTCTAAATTATTTTCGACAAAGTATGTCTTAGAAAGATCCAAAACATCTTGATTTTTAAATAATACCGTAAATAGATGTTCAATTACAGATTCGATATCAAAAGGAAGAGGGATGATAAAATATCTCCTATGTCTGACTGTTTTGCTTGATACAATATTGATTTTATCGTTATGAAATTCGGGGTTTTCTTCGAATATGTCCTCGATAATTTTGTGATGTAGGTCTTGTAAGTTGTTTTGTTGGAAAAAGGTTATAATATCTTTGTGTTCTCGGTATAAGAGTTGTTTGTTTGAGGCTTTGATTTTTGAATAGTCTATTAAAGATGTTGTTTTATATAGGTTGGTGAAAGTTTCAAATTCTCGGGAAATTTGTTCGTTACTGATTTCGTTGTTATCGTCTGGGTTTTCGTCGTCGTCTGACTCTTCGTCATTCGCGGCTAGAACCTTTGAATAGAATTTGGAACATTCGGAAAAATGATTAATTTTGATTCTGGAAAGTGCGTCCGCGTTCTTATTGATTTTACCGGGTTTATAAATTATTTCATAGTGGTACTCTTCTAATTTGAGTCGCCAACGGGCAAGTCTACTTCCTGGGTCTTTTATAGAGAATAGCCGTGAGTGGTCTATGGTCGGTTACAAGCTTAAACTTTCTACCGTACAGATATGGTCTAAAGTGCTTTACACTCCATACTATCGATAAAAGCTCGCGTTCAATCGTTGAATACTTAGTTTCTGCACTGCACAAGGTTCTAGAAGCATAGGCAATGGGTGGGTAAATCTTTGCCGATAGGCCCCTGGCTCAGCACTGAGCCGACGGCAAATGCGCTCGCATCAGTGGTTAGAACGAAAGGTTCATCAAAATTAGGGTAGATTAATATCGGAGTTGTCGTTAATGTTTGTTTCAAATCTTGAAAAGATTTTATACAATCATTGTCGAAGAGAAATGGTATGTCTTTCTGTAAGAGTTTTGTTAACGGCTTGGTAATCTTGGAGAAATTAGGGATAAAGCGCCTATAATATCCGGCTAAGCCTAGAAATGATTTAATTTCTTTTTGATTTTTTGGTTGAGGGAAATTTAGAATAGCGTCAACTTTCGAAGGATTCGGTTTTACGCCGTCTTTTGTAATGAGATGTCCTAAATAAGCGACTTCTTTGCGGAGAAACTCGCATTTGTCGGGTTGAATTTTGAGATTGGCTTTCTGTAATCTTTTGAATACTTCTGTTAATCGAGAAATATGCTCGTGAATAGTAGGGGAGTAAACAATAATATCGTCCATATAAACGAGACATCGTTCATTTTGGATACCTAACAAAATGTTATCCATCACTCTTTGAAACGTTGATGGAGCATTCTTAAGTCCAAAAAACATTCTTACGAATTCAAAATGACCATTTTCAACTGTGAAAGCAGTTTTTTGAATGTCTGCGGGATTAATTTCAATTTGGTGAAAACCAGAAGCCAAGTCTAAGGTTGTGAAATATTGGCATTTGCCAAGTTGGTCTAAAAGATCGGAAATGTTGGGCAGAGGATATTTGTCACCAATTGTAACCTCGTTGAGTTTGCGGTAGTCGACTACGACGCGCCATTTCTGTTTACCAGAAGCGTCCAGTTTTTTGGGAACTACCCAGACAGGAGAGGACCAAGGTGAGATTGAGGGTTGAATAATACCTTGACTTAACATTTTCGATACTTGGGACTTAACTTCTTCTTTATGGACCTGAGGATATCGATACGATTTAGTGAATATCGGTCGGGAATTTTCGGTGTCAATGGGGTGTTTGATTTCATTAGTAAAGGTCAAATTGTCTCCTTCTAAATAGAATATATCTTGAAAGTCTAAACAAAGCTGCGTTACTATTTTGGCCTCTTCTTCGTTTAGATGATCCAAGCGCAATTCGTTCCTGATTTCGAAGGATCTGTCCGTCGTTAGTTGTTGGTCAGAGTTTTGGTTTAAGTTAAAAATTGACTTGAATTTTTGTACTGGTTCCAGGTTAAGGTTTGAAAAGTTTATGGTTTTTGGAATAGCGTTTGCGTTTATTATTGAAGTTAAAAATTCTCCATTGTGATCGATTTTGACAATTGCCTTTGGTAAGCGTACTTTCTCGTTTTCCTGGGCTAACAGTATAGCCTCGGCATTTCGCAGGTTACATTTTAGTTTACAGATTTTTTCCATGCGAGGTTCAGTAGAAATTAAATTTTTGATGTTGCTTAAATTCGAATTTTTTGTATCAGAATTAATAGTTGGTTGTAAAGGTAAATTTACCGTAGTTTCTTCCGTGACCTTAAATAGTGGTACGGTTTTAAAATTCGTGACTAGTTGTTTGTTTTTAAAATCTACTTTACATTCGTAATGTTCTAGGAAGTCCGCGCCTAGTAGTCCATCAAAATCTATATCTAGATTATAGATATAAACTTTGTGTGATTCATCTGAAAAGGGAATGAGAACAGATTCGTTGATATAAATTTTTTGATCAGTAATACCCTGTATACGTCTATAATTTTCAGCTGTTTTAGGTTTAAAAATTGATATGCCTGCACCTGTGTCAATTAAGATTTTAAATTTACCAGTTGCGTGAAAATTTGGGTTTCCTTGATAATTTGGTCTTTGAAAATTTTGGTTATATAAAGTTTCAGGTGATCTGTTGGACGTATGACCAAAGATAAGTTCATATTGGGTGTTTTATTTACCGAATTGTTATAGCATATTACTGCATATGGTAAAATCGTGAAAGGATGTTCGTTTGGGTTTTCAGTTTTGTGGATTCTTATCATTTCGGCTAAAGTAGCATGAAATCTTTCTATGGATCCGTTCGATTGGGGATGTCCTACGCTTGAATAAGTTCATTTTATGTCGTAGAGGGTGCAGAGATCTTTGAGCAAGCGGTTGTCAAATTCGCCACCGTAATCGCAATGGATTCTTAATGGGGTACCATAATGTTGGAAATATATATTTTGTGACGTTGGCCTTATTTGCGATTGTTGCCTTGTGCGGCATTCGCTTATTACATGTCCATTTCTTTTACAAAATGAACAAAATTTTTGTTGGAAATTGGGACCTTGTGGTCGTTTTTGTTGAGGAGGCATTGTATTTTTTACTTGGTTATTTTTTGGGAATTTCTGTGATTCGAAGTAGGAAAGTTGTAGCTCTCTACGGATTCTGCTAACGGCTTTTAGTATACTAGGAGGATTGCTAGTACGAATGATGCGGCCTAAGTTTGGTTCTAAGCCCGTTAGTAAATTATTAAGTGTCATCGTTTCGATGAGATCTGATTGTGCAGCTCTTTGCGTTGTCGTGAGAGTTTGCTTTTGCACTGCAGCGTGCATTTTCGCATTGTGCATTTGTAAACGCGAAACAAATGTTAGGGCGGATTCACCTGGCAATTGGTGAATGCGCTGCAGGTCCTGAATTAGGGCCGTTAAATCTCGAGAATCTCCAAAATGAGTTTCTAAAAGTCCTTTTATTTCTGGCCATATGCTAGGATTACGCGAATTTATTAATTCGGCAGCTTTGCCTTTTATTCTTTATGCGGACGGTCAAAAGAATTTTTTGATCTCCAATTGCCATGCTTTGGGCGCAATGTCAGGAATTTAAGAATGTTTGTAAATTTATGGCATTGCCATCAAATTCTGGTATTAGTGAAAAAATTTCAGAGAGCTTGTAAGGCTCAATTTGTTCTGGTTGTTGTTGTTGTTGTTGTTGTTATTGTTGTTGTTGTTGTTGTTGTTGTTGTTGTTGTTGTTGTTGTTGTTGTTGTTGTTGTTGTTGTTGTTGTTCGGCTGGTGCCGGTGCTGTTGGTTGAGCTGTCTCTGGTTGAGCTCTATCTGGCATTTTGCTTTGTGTATTTAGAAATTACTTGAATTAAAGATTGGTTGCGTATCAGCAATATGATACGAACTTAAATTAAATTAGCTTGTTACGTTGCGTGCGTAAATGGATTGTATATTAGCTGTATAATACACAATGTTTCGTATTAACAGTATAATACGAAAATAAATAAACTTAAAATTAAATGAACTTGTTTCGTTGCGTTTGTAAAGGAATGGATTTCACTTTGACAATAGAACTGGCTTTGTGCGCCGAGTGTATTAGCAGTATAATACACTTTTAATAAAATAAGTTGCGAAAAATAATAAAATAGTAAAATGGTACGAGATGATTCTTAAAATGACTTACGTTAGTTTCGTTTCCATGGGTAGGTTCTTCGTCCGTCAAGGGATTGGGATCCGCCACCACCAGTGAGGAAGGTCTCCTTGTTCTCGTAGATGTACACGCACTAGTTAGGCACCTTCTGCAGATGTTCTCCTTGTTCTCTTACGCTTCACTACCAGTTAGGCTTCTTGTTCTGATGATGTTTGCGGATCCTACCGACTGCGCCAATGTTAGATCACGGTTCACATGAATGACTTTTTAAAAAATTTTATTTAGTTACATGGAGCCAACGTTGGCTCTTGGAGAAGGAATATAATAATAAATTAGAAGTGTTGCATTCTAACTGAGTTTAATAACTGATTCAACAAAGCGTGTTTAGTCATATTTATAACATACAGAACCTGAGTAAGCAAAATATAGAACAAAGGAAATGCAGTTCTGCAGTCATCACAAGTTATGAGAAACAAAGGTGAAATATGATATCTTGAAGATAAGCAATTAATAAGAGAAGTCGTTATCATGTAATATGATATACCTGTGAAGGTTTGTTATGGCTAAGTCTTGGTAATAAGCGTATAATTTTATATAACATACATACTCGTAGAAACTGCTATCGTCAATCCTTTCGAAGTAATACTAAATATGTACCTGGAATTTCCGACCATATCGTAACATGTAGTGAACAATTTGTTACTGATCAAACCTCATCACAATTATATTCGGAAAACAGCATAAATACTGTTAGAAATTGATCGCATATAACCCCATTCGAAGTGATTAAACTTGTATTTGTAATTGCAGTTGAAAACTGACCTTTCTTTTTACCCATTCAAATAAATGAAAACACATTTAATATATTACTGAAAAAAAACATTAATACTCGTAGAAACTGATCTCATAAATCCCTATTCAAACATTATAATTTGTAATCTCCAATTGCAAATCAAAACTGTTCTAACCTAATGCAGCTCGTTTCTTATAGAAACACTTGCCATTTAACCACGGAAAGCCGTACGTTTTACATTAGATACTGTTCTCATAAATTCTCATTGAGATAGTATAAGTAAATGTAAAGACTTATATAATTTACTAGACGAACAACAAATAGATACTCGTAGAAACTGCTCTCATCAATCCTTTTGAAGGAATACTAAATGTGTACTTGGAATTTCCGACCATATCATAACAAGTAGTGAACAATTTGTTACTGATTAAACCTCATCACAATTATATTCGGAAAACAGCATAAATACTTTTAGAAATTAATCGCATATAACCCCATTCAAAGTGATTAAACTTGTATTTGTAATTGCAGTTGAAAACTGACCTTTCTTTTTACCCATTCAAACAAATGAAAACACATTTAATATATTACTGAAAAAAAACATTAATACTCATAGAAACTGATCTCATAAATCCCTATTCAAACATTATAATTAGTAATCTTCAATTGCAAGTCAAAACTGTCCTAACCTAATGCAGCTCGTTTCTTATAGAAACACTTGCCATTTAACCACGGAAAGCCGCACGTTTTACCTTAGATACTGTTCTCATAAATTCTCATTGATGTGGTATAAGTAAATGTTTGCTGCTCCATTCTGGTAGAAACTGATAGAAATTTCAGCAGCAACTTTAACTCCAGGCTCCAGTAGAGGGAGCTGTATACGTGTCGCTAATTAATATCTAATCTAATGTGACCTAAGGAACTGACGTGTGTTTGTTAAATTAAAAGTAAAGCAGTATCTTTCACTGCTAACTCATTCATTGCTTCTAAGCTAGAACAAGAACACCCGAGGAAATAAGGACTTTGCAATATTTTGTGTTTACCACAATATTAGTATTTCTATTTGAAATATGCAATTTAAACTGTATGCATTTGTCGGCATGCATATCCAAATTAATATTAATAAAAAAGCAAAATGGAAGTTTACAATAAAAATACATCTGTAAAATATACAATTGAAACTGTACATTTGTTGACATGTATATCCACATTAATACTAATAAAAAGACAATGTTGAAATTTCCAATAAAAGCATGTTGATAAATGGTGTGTTACATACGATAGATACTGAAGAAAGGACGGACTGGAACTCTTATGATATTACTTATAGAAAAGTTTAGAATCTCTTTAATGTTGTATCTGTAATTCCATATGTTTACAGATATAAGGGCAAGGGTGCATTTGCAGACACTAAACTGTAGATTTGTTGATGTATATTTCATATAAGTACTCATGAAAGGGCAACATGATAATTCCAAATAGCTCATTCGGAATTACTGTTTTATAACCGATTTAAAACTTAATAAAACAGATAAAATCCTGTCTGTATAATACTAATATAACTTATAGGAACGATAAAACCGCATCACTTTTTTTTTATAAGTTTCTATGTGGAATTTTTGGCAGGGAAGTAACTAAAATCAACCCCAATGACTGGCGCGCCCTACACTATCTTTAACTTATTATAATAGACCGTGAGCCTGTTACTTTCCACTCGTGGAAAACAAGAACCGAAAAGGGTGCGATACTCTGCAATAGAAAGGCAAAACGACATTAATGAGAGATTGGGAAACAAAGAATGCATGCATTAATCCCAAGACTCTCTTACGTTCTTGATCTGTAAGCTAAAAAGTTTCTGTAACTGAATAACTAGATCAGAACTATATTGTCAAAATTGACCGATATCGCGCACGCTACTAACAAGCCAATACAAGCGCAAGAAATAAACCCCTCAGGTATTGAGACGCCCCGTGTCTAGGCCGTTTATTTGTGAAAGAATTTCCTAATCTATTAATCAAATTTTACTTATTTTTGGATATTAAATAAAACTAAATTGCCGCCTAATAATTAGAAACCATTTCGCTTTATCATTTTTCGCTATAAAACTTCAGTTCTATTAAATATGCAAATTACAGTTCCATAATATTTAAAATAATTTTATTCCTGTATAGATATCGTTTTGAATATTTCTTTTAAACGCAGTTTCGTGCCTCGAAACTCACAGATTTTATGGTGTTAAAATAAACACATTTAAGTAATGGACTAGCCACGTTTGCATCAGGGTAACGAGAACAAAGAACGGGCTGTATCAGCATCCGCGGAGATATTACCTAACTCACTTAGGGTACGGACATGCCAAAGAAGTAACGACTCTAGACGTGCATCTCGGATTTTTAGTCAATTAGTGGCCACGATGCTGGGCGTACATGCCGGAGAAGTTTATCAATCCGTTCCGTTTTTCGGGTAATGGGCCTTTCCCACGTTTTTTTTTATTGAATATTTGAGAAGTTCTCTTTAAAAAACTCACCCGTATTTTTTCTTTTTTGCGAAATTTGCTTATTTACTACAAAAAAAATTATTATGTTATATGAATTTAAAATTGGCGGCAATATTTTTACACTGATGACACATTCAGAGGAATGACCAATCAGTTTATTCTAGCACCCTTGGTAGAGGCTACATATGACCAGATTGATGTATAAGTGTTTGTCTCTTTCTACCTTTACCGAAGCCAGGAGGACGAGAGCCCTAATCTACCCGATGACGGGTAGACAGAGCAGACTCAACCTGAGGAACAAGCTCACGCTTATCAGGTCCCTCATCCGGCCTCAGCTGACGTACGCTTCGGTAGCTTGGGGCTACCATGCAAGCAAAGAGCTACCTCCATCAGATCCAGAGAGTGGAGAACGTCGCCCTCAGAACGGCAGTCGACGCACCCTGGTTCATCCGCAACGAGGACATCTACAGGGACCTGGACTACACCCCGGTCACTGAGATCATCAAGCAGAGAGCCAGAAAGATGTACGCCCTTGCCGAGGAGCATGGGAACCCACTAGTCAGGGAGGCAACTGACTATGACCCAGCAGATGCTCCGAGGCACAAGCGGCCGAAGGTGCAGCTCCTGGATAACGGGTGAGTATGAGAAGCATACCACCAACCGACGATCCACCCCCACGGAAGAGACATGACGATACCCAACCACCCACCCACCCAAGACCCTGCGGGTACCGGACAAACAACCGTCCAGTACCTGTAGTCCCCCTAGCTCCGGGCAGGCCGAAAATGCTACCAAAGCAGTTAGGTCTGCCCTTCCTCGAGCTACACAGCTCATCCTAACCCTACCGATGATACGGATGACAGGATGCCTCTTGGCATCTTGTGTACCGGCAGTCACTCCCGCCACAAACCCAAAACACCCAACAGACCGATGACTCCCAAATAACACAATTCGTATTATGCATATACGTTTTTTCTCCGTTGCATACTTTTTTGGTATATAACATGTTTTGTCCATACTTTGTATATATTATGATATGTAAAAGAATGATCAAAATATGATATGTAAAAGAATGATCAAGAATGATCAAAATATATAAGATCCCGTTATGTAAAAAGACTGTTAAGGAAAGAACATACTTTAGATATCTTTTTCGTGGCTTATAATTCTATTGCAAATATAGTATGTACTTAATATCATATTTTACATTATATGCATTGAATCTGTCTTAGCCCTGCCAAAAATTCCACATAGAAACTTATAAAAAAAAAAGTGATGCGGTTTCATCGTTCCTATAAGTTATATTAGTATTATACAGACAGGATTTTATCTGTTTTATTAAGTTTTAAATCGGTTATGAAACAGTAATTCCGAATGAGCTATTTGGAATTATCATGTTGCCCTTTCATGAGTACTTATATGAAATATACATCAACACATCTACAGTTTAGTGACTGCAAATGCACCCTTGCCCTTATATCTGTAAACATATGGAATTACAGATACAACTTTAAAGAGATTCTAAACTTTTCTATAAGTAATATCATAAGAGTTCCAGTCCGTCCTTTCTCCAGTATCTATCGTATGTAACACACCATTTATCAACATGTTTTTATTGTAAATTTCAACATTGTCTTTTTATTAGTATTAATGTGGATATACATGTCAACAAATGTACAGTTTCAATTGTATATTTTACAGATGTATTTTTATTGTAAACTTCCATTTTGCCTTTTTATTAGTATTAATTTGGATATGCATGCCGACAAAAATGTACAGTTTAAATTGCATATTTCAAATAAAAATACTAATATTGTGGTAAACACAAAATACTGCAAAGTCCTTATTTCCTCGGGTGTTCTTGTTCTAGCCTAGAAGCAATGAATGAGTTAGCAGTGAAAGAGACTGCTTTACTTTTAATTTAACACACGTCAGTTCCTTAGGTCACATTAGATTAGATATGAATTAGCGACACGTATACAGCTCCCTCTACTGGAGCCTGGAGTTAAAGTTGCTGCTGAAATTTCTATCAGTTTCTACCAGAATGGAGCAGCAAACATTTACTTATACCACATCAATGAGAATTTATGAGAACAGTATCTAAGGTAAAACGTGCGGCTTTCCGTGGTTAAATGGCAAGTGTTTCTATAAGAAACGAGCTGCATTAGGTTAGGACAGTTTTGACTTGCAATTGAAGATTACTAATAAAGTATTAATGTTTTTTTTCAGTAATATATTAAATGTGTTTTCATTTGTTTGAATGGGTAAAAAGAAAGGTCAGTTTTCAACTGCAATTACAAATACAAGTTTAATCACTTTGAATGGGGTTATATGCGATTAATTTCTAAAAGTATTTATGCTGTTTTCCGAATATAATTGTGATGAGGTTTAATCAGTAACAAATTGTTCACTACTTGTTATGATATGGTCGGAAATTCCAAGTACACATTTAGTATTCCTTCAAAAGGATTGATGAGAGCAGTTTCCACGAGTATCTATTTGTTGTTCCTCTAGTAAATTATATAAGTCTTTACATTTACTTATACTATCTCAATGAGAATTTATGAGAACAGTATCTAATGTAAAACGTACGGCTTTCCGTGGTTAAATGGCAAGTGTTTCTATAAGAAACGAGCTGCATTAGTTTTGATTTGCAATTGAAGATTACAAATTATAATGTTTGAATAGGGATTTAGGGATCAGTTTCTATGAGTTTTTTTTTTCAGTGATATATTAAATGTGTTTTCATATGTTTGAATGGGTAAAAAGAAAGGTCATTTTTCAACTGAAATTACAAATACAAATTTAATCAGTTCGAATGGGGTTATATGCGATCAATTTCTAACAGTATTTATGCTGTTTTCCGAATATAATTGTGATGAGGTTTGATCAGTAACAAATTGTTCAGTACATGTTACGATATGGTCGGAAATTCCAGGTACATATTTAGTATTACTACGAAAGGATTGATGATAGCAGTTTCTACGAGTATGTATTTGTTGTGCCAATAGTAAATTATATAAGTCTTTATCAGTATGCATTCGGATCTAATTTAAATATGAAAATTATATCAGAATAAAGCAACCAAATATTTTAAACAGTATCTCTTTGTAAATCCAGACATTTACTTATACTACCTCAATGAGAATTTATGAGGACAGTATCTAATGTAAAACGTGCGGCTTTCTGTGGTTAAATGGCAAGAGTTTCTATAAGAAACGAGCTGCATTAGGTTAGAACAGTTTTGATTTGCAATTGAAGATTACAAATTATAATGTTTGAATAGGGATTTATGAGATCAGTTTCTATGAGTATTAATGTTTTTTTTTCTGTAATAAATATATTAAATGTGTTTTCATTTGTTTGAGTGGGTAAAAAGAAAGGTCAGTTTTCAACTGCAGTTACAAATACAAGTTTAATCACTTCGAATGGGGTTATATGCGATCAGTTTCTAACAGTATTTATGCTGTTTTCCGAATATAATTGTGATGAGGTTTGATCAGTAACAAATTGTTCACCACATGTTACGATATGGTTGGAAATTCCAGGTACATATTTAGTATTCCTTCGAAAGGATTGATGATAGCAGTTTCTATGAGTATGTATTTGTTGTTCCAATAGAAAATTTGTCTTTATCAGTATGCATTCGGATCTACTTTAAATACAAAAATTATATCAGAATGACACAACCAAATATTTTAAACAGTATCCACTTGTAAATCCAAACATTTAAAGATATATTTTAATGAGAACCAATCAGAACAGTATCTAATGTAACGCGTGCGGCTTTCCGTGGCTAAATTTTAAAAGTATTTTTAATAAATAGCTTTAACGGAATTGAACAGTTTTAATTTGCAATTCCAGATGAATAATTTTAATTGTTAAATAGGGATCTATGAGATCAGTGTCTTTGTGTAATGTTTTTTTTCCAATAAAAACACATTTTATTGAAAAAAAAAACGTTACACTGACCTCATAGATCCCTAACAATTAAAACTATTCATCTGGAAATGCAAATGAAAACTGTTCGAATCCGTTAAAGCTTATTTATTGCAAATAATTTTAAAATTTAGCCACGGAAAACCGCACACGTTACATTGGATACTGTTCTGATGGATTCTCATTATAATATTATCTTTGAATGTTTGGATTTACAGGTGGACACTGTTTAAAATATTTGGGGGTTTCATTCTGATATGATTTTTGTATTTAAATTAGATCCGAATGCATACTGATAAAGACTTATATAATTTACTGTAGGAACAACAAATAAATACTCGTAGAAACTGCTCTCATCAATCCTCTTTAAGGAATACTAAATATGTGTTTGGAATTTCCTACCATATCGTAACATGTAGTGAACAGTTTGTTACGGATTAAACCTCATCAAAATTATATTCGGAAAGCAGCATAAATACTGTTAGAAATTGATCGCATATAACCCCATTCGAAGTGATTAAACTTGTATTTGTAATTGCAGTTGAAAACTGACCTTCCTTTTTACCCATTCAAACAAATGCAAACACATTTAATATATTACTGAAAAAAAACATTAATACTCATAGAAACTGATCTCATAAATCCCTATTTAAACATTATAATTTGTAATCTGCAATTGCAAATCAAAACTGTTCTAACCTAATGCATCTCGTTTCTTATAGAAACACTTGCCCTTTAACCACGAAAAGCCGCACGTTTTACATTAGATACTGTTCTCATAAATTCTCATTGAGATAGTATAAGTAAATGTCTGGATTTACAAATAGATACTGTTTAAAATATTTGGTTGCTTTATTCTGATATAATTTTCATATTTAAATTAGATCCGAATCTTTACTGACAAAGACTTATATAATTTACTAGAGGAACAACAAATAGATACTCGTAGAAACTGCTCTCATCAATCCTCTTGAAGGAATACCAAATGTGTACTTGGAATTTCCGACCATATCATAACATGTAGTGAACAATTTGTTACTGATTAAACCTCATCACAATTATATCCGGAAAACAGCATAAATACTTTTAGAAATTGATCACATATAACCCCATTCGAAGTGATTAAACTTGTATTTGTAATTGCAGTTGAAAACTCTTTTTACCCATTCAAACAAATGAAAACACATTTAATATATTACTGAAAAAAAAACATTAATACTCATAGAAACTGATCTCATAAATCCCTATTCAAACATTATAATTTTGAATCTTCAATTGCAAATCAAAACTGTTCTAACCTAATGCAGCTCGTTTCTTATAGAAACTCTTGCCATTTAACCACGGAAAGGCGCACGTTTTACATTAGATACTGTTCTCATAAATTCTCATTGAAATAGTATAAGTAAATGTGTGGATTTACAAAAAGATACTGTTTAAAATATTTGGTTGCTTTATTCTGATATAATTTTCATATTTAAATTAGATCCGAATCTGTACTGATAGACTTATATAATTTACTATAGGAACAACAAATAGATACTCGTAGAAACTGCTCTCATCAATCCTCTTGAAGGAATACTAAATGTGTACTTGGAATTTCCGACCATATCATAGCAAGTAGTTAACAATTTGTTACTGATTAAACCTCATCATAACTATATTCGGAAAACAGCATAAATACTTCTAGAAATCGATCGCATATAACCCCTTCGAAGCGATTAAACTTGTATTTGTAATTGCAGTTGAAAACTGACCTTTCTTTTTACCCATTCAAACAAATGAAAACACATTTAATATATTACTGAAAAAAAACATTAATACTCATAGAAACTGATCTCATAAATCCCTATTCAAACATTATAATTTGTAATCTTCAATTGCAAATCAAAACTGTTCTAACCTAATGCTGCTCGTTTCTTAAAGAAACACTTGTCTTTTAATCACGGAAAGCCGCACGAATTACATTAGATACTGTGCTCATAAATTCTCATTGATGTGGTATAAGTAAATGTTTGGATTTACAAATGGATATGGCTTGACTCATTTTGCTGGTCAATTCGGATATAAACTGATAACAATTTCAACAGCAACTTTACCTAACTCTTATAGAAACTTATTGACCATATAGGTTCTCATAGATACTTATTAATTTTTGATAATTTTCAATACGGATTGATGACATTTTTTTGACAGGGAGTAAATATACTTTGAATATGCTTTACGTATTCCAACAATTCATATACTTTGAATTACATTAATTGTATGACATCTAAGTCATATAGTTTGGTAGTCCTTTGGTAGTTGGTGTTTTGAATATTCTTTGGTGGTACATACTTATTTGTCACCGTTATAGTACATTCTTTGTATAAAGTTTTTATTTATATTCATAAATTAAACTTTGTTAGGTATATTGTTATATTTAAAATATACTTTTTATATATCTACTAGGTACATATATTACTTCAACGATTCGTCGGTTATGTGACTTGCGTGTAGCGCACCGATATCGATCGAACCTTTCCAAAATTTTCCGTATTTGACATTTGACACCGTTCTGTCATCTCGTCATTCTCGCTGGTTCTGTCTTGGACGCTGTTTATTGTTTAGCTGGAGGCGAAGAAAAATTATACCTCTCGGTGATCAATTTTCTATGGTTGGATTCACACTGGCGTCTGGCACACGGCACACAACTTAGGTAAGTAAAGACTTGATATATTTCAGTAGGTTAATTTTTTTAAAATTTCTGCTCGATTGTCGTTTGATAAAATGGTGGGTTCATAAAAAGTACCAGTCCGTAACTTTATCTTTAATATTCGTACTACCTAGTATATAATTCCCAACAATAAGTTGAATATGTATATTATGTATTTCGTTTATATAACTGTTCTAGAAATGCCTTTTCTTTGTTAGGTATTTTCCTAGCTAGGAGGTTAATTCTTAATTAACTTTTTATGGAAAAAGACTAAAAGAATACCGATTCGCATGCGCGAATGAAAATTCGCGGAAATAAATGTGAATCTTAATATCTAACCTTACACTTGAGAGAACTCGACTTGCAGTCAGATTTTCCCTTAGAAATAATTATTAAACAAATAAATTATTTATTATGGCAATTTGTTTAGCCTAATTTATTTAGACATACAATACAACATAATTAGAAGCAAGTTAACAACAATAATTTACTAAGTGTACCACTGCTGATTAATTTCTGTAGGAAATACAGGTGATTTCTCTGCACAAATTGACAATTTTAATGGTAACACCCTGTAAAATAGATTAATATTAGGCTACCAAACTTAAATTGTTTATATTTACTTACCTGTCTGCTCTACTAGCATTCCATTTTGCCCATGACCATTTCACCAAAATATGTCTCCGAACTTCATCGTAGCTATCGTAGTGTAAATTTTCACTACTGGTTTGGCTGTGTAGGAAGGGTTTTTTATAGGTTGTTGTAGTATTGTTTCCTTTAGTTGTATCTAGTCTAAAGTCTGGACTAGTTACATAATGAGTTAATTTGTGTGAATACCTAAAATTGGAAAAATAAAATATGGGGTTATGTAGAAAAATATTTCCAAAATTGATTAATTGAGTATTCCCACTAGTTGCAATAAAAAGTACTCATCCTAACTAGAATATCGACATAAGTAAAGTGAGAATCCATTCACAGATCCCTGAAAAATAAATTATTTAGTATTCATAATTTTAACATTTTTATTTCTAGTAACTGCTTCATTCAAATTTAGGGATTTTGAACAAATAGGCCCTAAAATACATTTTCTTTTGAACTAGTATATACTCACCTCAGTAGTAGTAATTGTAATGAGTGTCAACAACAATTTATTATTGTAAATAAGGCGAGCGATGACGTCATCTTCATCTGTTTTTGAATTGCTTAATATAGTGTCGGGAAGTAATTTTTAAAACATATCTAATAATATTAAATGATTATTTATGTAAAATACTTTCAGAAGCCTTCTGTAATGAAATCTTGTGCCAGCGGCATATGATAAATTTGAGACTTAAGCAACAAGAAAAATCAATTGATTTAATTGTTAAATATCTAACTGAGCAAAGTAATTCTGACTTGTTACAAGACGAAGATGAAATTTCCAAATATATTCCTGTAAAAAAATGAGGAGGAACTTCAACAACTGGAAGAGTAACTGATTGACACTGATCTGTATAATAACATGGTATGTATGCACATTTATATACCTAATAAGTTTCAATAAATCAACTTTTTTAATTTTCGTCTAAGGCTAAAAATTAAAAGATTTTTTTCGAATTCTATTTCATATTTTATTCACATGAGTCGAATATTCAACTAATTCGTAGGTCTTTTTTAAATTATTATTAAGTTTTTAATTACACTGCATAATATATTTTACATACCGCACCAGAATGTTTTGATATAAGCGGGAGGTCCAACAATTCTGATTTATGACTTCTATATGTTAGTGACAACTTATTTGCAGTCGAATATTCTATATGGTTTGATATATCTATTAAATAAACACTTTTATTTCATGCATTTATGGCATATCAATTTGAAATCTAAAACTAATTAATAGTAATAATATAATTATGTATGTTAATGCATTTTTATTTAGGTTAGGTATATAATAAGTATTAAACATATGTAACAAGAGCTTTTTCAAAATTAATTACCCCCACTTATGAGTTACTGATTTTTTATTTCCATTGCAATCTTCAAAAAATCTAACAAACCATTTTTTTATCAATTGTAGACCTTTACATTGTGGAATGTACCGAAGTGTAATTAAAATATGTACAATTTACCAATTGTCATCTAAAATAATGGTTTCATTAAATATATATGATTACACTTAAAGAAATTTTTCTTCGCAACTTCGTCTCCCTTATTACATAATGTAGTATACAACTCCGCTCCGGGTCGGGCACTATTTAAAGTTGGCTGTTGAAAACTGCTGCCTATGCACTCCAATGCTAGATATCGTCATTATAATTTCGTGCCCGGTGACGAGCAGTACAAATAACCAATCGCTAGTGAAAATAAAAGTGAAATATGCCAAAAAATGATCATAGTGTTAGTGCCAATTCACGTCCGTCACACAAAATACATAAAATGAAAAAATTGCGACGGGAATTGGCCAGGATTAAGAAAAAAATAAGATCTTCAACATTGTCGTTGTCATCAGACGACGAGAGTGGAAATTCAGATCGTAAGTACACGTATTTGTCCCTAATACTCGAAATCCAGTTGTTTGTAAACTTAACAATATTCACTTCACCGCCAAATTAAATATGTAATATATCTAGTAGTCAATCATATGTTCTAACCCGCTGGAAACCAGAATGTTAGAGATTGTTTCCCTTTAAAATTGTTTACATTTAAATATAAACATTCGGCCGAGGACCGAGATGTAAATTAAACATCAAGATATTATACACACACAGGGAGATGATTTACGATTATTTTAAAATTTGTTGAGTTAGTCCGGTTAGTCGTACAATAATTTTTTATTTGACATTTTTATAGTGGTATAAGTATATATTATTTTGACGGGGCATTCATAGATGTCTGCCGTTGAATTAGTCGTACAATAATATTTTATTTAAAATTTCTATAATGGTATAAGTATATAATATTTTGACGGGGCATTCATAGATGTCTGCTGGTAAACAGTGCACCCGTTAATTAAAAAAAAAATCCTACACTTCTTTTTAATTATGCACTTAAATGTATCAGAAATACAAATTAAAAAAATAAATAAATAAATAAAGTCCGGCATTTACAGATGCTGCGGCTATCATTACCTGCACAAAGCAGTACACAAGCCTGGCATTTACAGATGCTACGGCGACGATTACCTACACATTGATAACATAAGTCAATACATAAGCCTGGCATTTACAGATGCTACGGCGACGATTACCTACACATTGATAACATAAGTCAGTACATAAGCCTGGCATTTACAGATGCTACGGCGACGATTACCTACACATTGATAACATAAGTCCTGCATTTACAGATGTGGGCAGTGACACTCCTCCACAAACTATGGAGGAAACGCCGAAGGCGTGCATGAGAAAACCGTCACAATAAACAACCACAATTATACAGCAGGACATTATTTCTGCTCCTTCAAACTGTTTATCTCTCAAACCTCCCAAACTAAATACAGAAATAGAAGCAGCATTAAAGTACCACGTGATAAAACGAGAAAAATTCTTGAATCAGCTACAAAGCTGCTGACGTGGGGACTTTGTGCATTATCATTGCTACTCCCTCAATTGATAGACGTATCAAAAGCTATTGCAAGTGCCTTCCAATCCATCTCGCTACATAGGAGGCATTTGATAATTCCATCCCTAAACGAAAACTCTCGCAAGGCAATAAGTGATAATGCAGGAAAAGGGAGGGGAACCACAGAGGGCGCAGACACTATTAGCCAATGTCCAGGTGAGCAAAAAGTATGCGGGAGGCATCAAAAAACACCTTCAATCTTGGAAGGCTTACACTTAAAATCCGGTCATACTCGACTGGGTCAAAGGATATAAAATATCTTTTAACTATACGTTTCAAAAATTTGTACCTAACCCTCCTATAAAACCCTCTCAAATGAGTCAATACATACAAATCATGAGTCAATTGTTATAAATTGGCGCCACAGAAAAATGTACAAAGACCACAAAGTGGTTCAAAATATTATCAGTTTACAAGCATCCCATTTGGTCTCAGAGTAGCCCCTTATTTATTTACTAAATGGTTTAAACCTATACCTAAAAAAAAAAAAAACAAAAACAAAAACAAAAACAAATAGATTGAAGGGCATTCACACGGTGGTATATCTAGATGACTGGCTCACAATGGAAGAAACACATGACCAATGCCTTAAACACGTAATGAAAATGTCCAATGTTTTAAAAATCACTAGAATTCATTATCACCGTCGAAAAAAGTGTACTAAATCCCACTAAGGAATGCCTATTTTTAAACGTCATTTACAATACATCAAAAATGACAATAAAACTTCGAGACAGTAAGAGAAAGAATCTAATATCTGCTATAAAGAAACTCAAGGGGAAAAGAACTTGTAAAATTTGTCGGCCAATTAGTCGCTTGGTTGCTGCTTCCCCTGCGGTTAAGTACGGATGGCTGTACGTAAAATAAAAAAAAAAAAAAAAAAAAAGAACGCAAATAACAGCAAACATTAATAAAACATGATGAGTCCTATGATGCAACAATGCACATTTCTCCCGACCTAACAAAAGATTTTACCAGGTGGTTGAAAAATGTGAAAACTTCAGTACAAGCTTTCGGAACAAAACATTTTACTCTAGAAATATTTTATGACACATCACCACTGGATGGGGAGCTTACTCAAATGATTACACTGCACATGGTTTCTGGAATAATGAGGAAATAAACCATCACATCAATTTTTTAGAATTAAAAATGTGTTTAAAATGTGTTTTTACCGCCTTCCATGTCACCTCAATGGCCGTCTTAAGTCTAGAAGATCTAGATTTGTCTGAGTAAAGGAGACGGGGCGCTTACAGTTTATGGTGGAATCAAAACCACTTCTTGGGGAAAATTTCCTATGAAAGAATTTTTTTCGCTGTGTGGGGCTCGAACCCACTTCGCTAGACACGCTTAGAGTGCAAGCTAGACGCGCTAACTCACTGAACCACCGACCCAGCAGCTTTCTATGGACTCAAGTGCTTCTCAAAAAATGCGAGAAATATTAATACATTGCTAAAAATTGACAATATTACAGCCATCTCCTGCATTAACCGCATGGGAAGTACGTTTTTCCAAGTTAAATGATATTATTCGACAAATTTGGCAATAAGTATTGTGAGAATAGACAAATTTACATTTTTTCATTTTATATTCCAACAGGGGAAAATATAGAAGCGGATAAAGAATCACGAAATCACTCAATCGACTCAGAATACGAATTGTCGGAAACAGCATATAAAAAAGTAGTTAATTCCTTAGGGATACCAGAAATTGATATTTTTGCTTCTTACTCAAATACTAAATGTAAAAAATTTATCTCTTGGAGACCATACCCGTATTCTGCAGCAATTGATGCGTTTACCTTAAACTGGAACCGCATCTTTTTCTATGCTTTCCCACCTTTCTCTGTAATTCATAAGGCGTTACAAAAAATTATTGCGGACCAGGCTTGTGGTATTTTCATTGTCCCCCACTGGCCAACCCAGCCCTGGTGCCCATTCTTTCAAAAATTGCTGATCGAAAACCCCATAATTCTACAACCACACAGAAATCTGGTTTTATCTCCTTTTAGGGAACCCCACCCACTATAGGCCTCACTTACCCTGGTGGTAGGGAAGTTATCGTGGAGGCATTCGAGACTCTACCAACCTCTTGGCTTTCATCTCTGAAGGAACCATAAAACAATGTGGTGCCTGTTACAAGAAATGGTGGGGATACTGTGAAAGCAGGAACATAAATTTATCCGATAGTAACGTTTTCCACGTACTAAAATTTCTAATGGTACATCTTACTCAACAATAAATTCTTACCGTTCAGCGCTATCCCTAATTTTAGTTTTTCGATCGACTGACAAGGGATTAATTAAAACAGTTAGCAAAGGAGTCTTTAATACCAAACCTTCAAAACCTAAGTACGACATTGCTTGGGACTAACAGATTGTCCTCAATTATTTACAGAAACTTTATCCCCTGACATCTTTAAGATTGGAGAAATTAACACTAAAACTTTCAACCCTAATAGCCATAGCAACAGGCCATAGAGTTCAAATACTCTCAAAAATTTCAATAGACAACATAGTTAAATTTAAAGAAAATATAGAAATTACCCAGCAAACATAGAAAGTCCGGCCCATTGTTGTCATTGCCGGGAAATCGTCGTTTGCGGAATGATGGTGCTGGCCTTATGTCTTGTAAATAACTATAAGGCGATAATAAATATACTTTGATGGCCCACCTGCGGCTAAACAATGGTATTTTCTTTAGGGGTTATTACACATTGGCCCAATAACGATAAAATTGTACTTGACCGTTGATTATTTCAAAATTAATCTTTGGCACTGTAATATATAATATATAATAACTATTATGTTCTGTTTAATGTTCAAATGTGTATAGGTAAATATTAAATTGTCTTGTGATAAATGTATGAAAAATTAATTTTACTATTTAGTTTTTAGGTTGGTACACATACATTTACTTGTCATGGGTTGGTATAACTTGGTTGGCCGTCTTTGTAGTTCTGTCACAGATATATACGTTCTGTTACTTTTGTGCGTCAGCTGATGTTAGTGTCATTTATTTGAATTTTCAACAATCAAATACCAAAGAGAACATGAGCCAAAGTGAATATAAATCTGCTTTTATGATGGACAAGTGAGTATTGCATAAGCATAACCTTAGAACTACTTGTTCTATCTTTCCTGCATTTAGTTTAGCAAAAGTGAAAAAGTTACGCCACTATTAGTATACGTTATATACCTACCATATTTATAAAAAATGTCTTTTATTAACAATACGGTATTTAAAAGTCGAAGCAAGAGCTACCTGTACAGGCAAATAAAAAAGAGTGTCAGTGACACGTTAAATATGATAGACGTAGACTGGTCACTAAATAAGGTAAGGTACTCAAATAAAAATATCAACCGAGATATCAACATTAATTGTAATGATGTAGAACCAATTAAAAATTATGAAAACATTGAAACTAGTTCAAGTTCTGCTCCGCTGTGTATACCATCTAGTTCTTCAGACGTTAATATTAATTATATTTCACAATTAACAACTAATAGTGATAATGAAAGTTCTTCATCACTAGACAGTGATATTGAAATTATTTCAGATAGCGAAATAGATACTAAAGTGTCAGATTTTAAAACCACATCCACATCATCTGCGACTTCCGTTCATGACGTTAAACTGACTTCAAAACAATTTTTACAAGGGTGGGCATTGAAACATAATATTACTCATGTATCTCTAACAGAACTTTTAAATTGGTTGTCATCGAAACCTGATTTGACTGATTTACCATTGTGTGCAAGAACACTTTTAAAAACTCCTGTTTCGATAGAAATTGAAGAGCAAGGGCTAGGGCAATTCTATTATTTTGGTCTTTCTGAAAAATTGACAACAGTTGCTAGAAAACATCAAGACTTAACTGAAATGCAGTTAAACTTTGGTATTGATGGAATACCGCTTCATAAAAGCACAAATACATCATTTTGGCCAATTTTGTGTAAAATAAATAATTTACAACATGAGTCTTTGTTTCCAGTTGCGATATTTTGTGGTAGCGGAAAACCTTCTCTTGATTTATTCTTTAAAAAATTTGTAGAGGAATTATGTGCATTAAACAATGGTATTTACGTAAACGGAAAAAGATATAATATAATAACTAGGTCATTTTGTTGCGATGTGCCTGCGAGATCATTTATAAAAAATACTAAGGGTCACAATGGGTATTATGGCTGTGACAAATGCAATGTTCATGGGATTTACTCAAATAAGCGAATGAAATTTTTAGATTTGAAAGCCTCAGAAAGAACTGATGAAGAATTTAAATTAATGTTAAATACTCAACATCATAAAGGAGATACTCCTCTTAACAAGTTAAATATTGGATTAGTTTCACACGTGCCAATTGATTATATGCACTGTGTTTGTTTAGGTGTAATGAAAAAATTATTATTTCTTTGGAGGGACGGTAGTAGGTTATTTCGAGTAGATAAGGACAAGATTGACATTCATCTAAATTTAATAACACAATATTGGCCAGATGATTTCAATCGTAAACCTAGATCAATTAATGAATTAGAGAGATGGAAGGCAACCGAATTGAGGCAATTTCTACTATACATAGGCCCTGTCGTTTTGAAAGATTTATTGCCCAAACACGTATATTCAAATTATATGCTATTAAAATTTGCCATAACAATTTTACTGAGTGAAACATTAAATCAACAGTATCAACAATAAATATGCTAATGAATTATTAGTCAGACACTCAGTACAGATATATGGAGATGACTTTTGTGTTTATAATACTCATGCTTTGATTCATTTAGCCAAGGATGCTGAAATATTTGGAAGTTTAAATTCAGTCAGTTGCTTCCCGTTTGAAAATTTTTTACAGAATATGAAGAGGATGTTAAGAAAGTCTAATTTACCATTACAACAAATTGTCAGAAGATTATATGAAAGAGAAGATAAAGATTATATAAATTTTAACTCGAAATCAGAAATACATGTTCTTGGAAAATCTGTCCCAGTAGAGAGTGAGGCTGACAATATATTCCTAAAATATCAAAGTTTCAAATTTTATGAAAAATTAGTTTATAAAAATATTATTTTGTCAAAGAAACAGGGAAATGATATTGTTATGTTAAAGAGTGGCATTATATTAAAAATTAGATATTTTGCTAATAAGTTGAATGATTATTTTATTATAGGAAACATATGTAACATAGTAAATCCTTTTGTACAATATCCTGCAGATTCCACACTAATTTCGTTATATGAAATTACATTCAGTCAAAATCATTTAGAGGCATATTCTGTTAATGATATTTTACTTAAAGGTGTAGTACTACTATACAGGGAAAAATTTATATTTTCGCCGCTTTTGCATTTGCTATAGATATAATATAATAGACCCGGCAAGTATAGTTTTAAATATTCTGAGATAAATGAGTGGAAGAAAAAAAATAGAGAAATTATGAAAGGAAACATGGATTTACCTACTCTCAGCGTTCTCCACAGTTCGTGAAATCTTATTTTTATCACCTTGTGTATCAGCACAGGGCATCGATACCTGTCACTTCCAACCGCACCATGCGAAGATCTCACGAGTGTGTGCATTGTAGTTGGAGTATATGTCTTATTTGTTTTTTCAATTTTTCTGTTTTCTTTCTTGCACTTGTTTATCTCATATACAGCGTGTCCCACTTTTCACAGTAACACCTTCGTAGCTCAGTTATTAGTCATCCAATTTCAACAAAATTTAGAATGGTGTTATCTCTTTTTTGAGTAAAACAGAATGTCTTTTAAATTGTAGCCCCCTTAAAATTATATTTTTCATAAAAATTTCATGGACCAAGAATGTTCATTGAAAATTACCAAAAACATTGCATATTAAATAATTAATAACTTAGAAACTGATTGTTTTAAGAAGAAAAGTCATTCCTCATTTTCTATTTAAAATCACTTTTTCTACCACCCATTGTCATCAATACTTTCAAATTCGGCAACCCTTAATTTTTGGTAATTTTTCAATGAAAATTCTTGGCCTATGAAATTTGAAAGTGTCGATGACACCGGGTGGTAGAAAAAGTGAATTTAAATAGAAAATGAGGATTGACTTTCGAAAAATAATTATTTAATATTTGAAAAAATTATTAATTATTTAATATTTAAAAAAAATAATTTTAGGGGGTCGTAATTCTAAAACCATGAATTAAAATGTCGTTACATTTTTGTTATAGGGGTTCTAAAGCATGGTGATCAATAACATTGCAGTAGTTTTTCAGTATAAAAATGTCTAAAATGACTTCTTGTAAGGTTGACCCTTTCTTCTCAATAAAAATGCATGCCAATAACTGAAATAAGTTTTGTTTTACTCAAAAAAGATATAGTAAAGGTCAAAATTTGGTTGAAATTGAATGACTAATAACTAGGCTACGAAGGTGTTACCGTGGAAAATGGGAAGCCCGATATATATTTTACATATTTAACGAAAGTTATAGGTATAGAGTATACATTTTATTAATGAGTGACTAAATTTAAATAATATATTTATAATTTTAACTTATGCTTGGTCATTGTCTTCGACTTCTGTTGTGTTGTTTTTGTTTAAGAGATTACTATGTCGTTGAATTTCCCGAAGAGGAAAAAAATGGAGATATGCCCATGGCAGTAATACCATTTACATGGATGATTCTAAATGAGGATAATAAACCTGAATGCTTATGGCCCATAAATTTCCGGAGTGATGATGAAATTAAAAAAGCTGCATTGAAAAAGATTGAGCTGCAAAGAAATAGTTGTACAGTGTGTCGTATTAATATCAAATTTAAAACTGGCAAGTTTATCATGTAATTATTATTAAAGTCGTATGTCGTAGTAAACTTCATTCTATTCATTCTGTAAACGAACTTGTTACAGATTCATATGAAAGGGCTGTGGCTCGATTAAAGGAGTTAGAGGCAAATTCTAGCCAATGGTCGACATGTGATGAAGATAATGGTAGAATAAGACGTAGAAAAATCAGGAGGAATCCAAAATACGATGATTTCCTAGGAGAATCTTCGGATGAAAATAGCTGTAATATTCCAGATGTACCAAAACCAACAAAACAAATAGATTTAACTCTGAAACATTCTTATAAAGGCTTAGAAGTGAGTAAGCCATGTTCATCTAGAAAAAATGTGGGCTTAATAATTAGTGACCTGCCTGTTCATTCATTAAATGAGTCTGATGAGCCAGTTAGAAAAAAAGAGGACTCAAATCGCACTTTAACGCAGTCATTGGTTGACGAGCAAGATGTACCTGTTAACACATTCAACCAGTTAAATAGATGCTGTCAAAGGACTGAAGGTTAGATAAATTCAAAAATTATATCTTAAGTTTATTTTGATTTTGTTTCACTAAGTTCAACTATTTACTTGTTTTATAGATTAATATTTTGCTTGTTTTCATTGTTTGTTGTTAAACTCTCTAATTAAAACTTTATGACTTTAAAATTCACTTATAATACCTATATGTATTAAATCATCTTACTAGAAATAAGTTTTTAATAAAAAACACTTTATGCATATCATTTGTAGCTTTAGTTCAGAAGTTGATAACAACTGTGGGGGTAATGGCTCGTGATCTGCAATGTGTCACACGGATGGTGCAACATATGCATTCACCGCTAACTACTTTGGAAGATATTGCCCACACGAAAAATTTGCCAGCTTCCAGAAATCTTCATTTAGAAAATTTTAACAGAACATTGGAAGAAGATGATGTTTTTGCTGAAACGGTAACAGTTACAATAGAGAAAATGTTTTGTTTGTTTTAAATATTAATATTTTACTATACTTTATCTGTTATTTTAATAATTTGTCTCTTTAGTGTTCACATTTCCAAATCATCGGAGGGAAGGACTATGTGGATGTGGTTAGAAGGCTCCTGCCAAAGATTATTTCACATTGTCTTTGTTTAGAATACAATTGGACTGGACGAAATGGAAAATATTCCTTCAAAGAGCTTGATAATATTGTTAAGTTAATCATAAGTAAGTTAAAATGATTTTAACGTTATCATTTTTATTAATGGTTTACAATCTTCATTATTTAAATAGTTTATGTATTAAAACAAATGAAAACCGTCTACATTTTTTTTATTTAACGTAGTTTCTTTATATAATGTTGCCTCAATTTGGCACACTAACATAATTACTAAAAAAACAACTTAAAATGGCCCTTTAAAACAAATTGTAGAAGCAATCAAAACAATTATACTTCTAACTAATATGCTAAAAAGTATTGAATTACATGATAGTATTCATAAAAAGAACTTCTTTAAAGTACCTACGAATTCTATCATCTAATCTAATGGATTTTAATATTAGCTAAAGGAGAAGTTGTTTTAACTGGTTTTCCACTAGTGTGTATTTTACAGTGTTGTTTTATCTTATTATTTTTTTAATTATGATATGTCCGGATTGAGGCAATGATATGTAAAAAGCTAAATAATTTTAAATAAGACGTGAAAGGTTTTCATTGTCTTTAATACCTAATAAATATTTTTCTATTAATATGGTGTGCACCAAATGTATGGGCTGGCTTTTGTAAAGTCCAAAGTAAACGATAAAAATCTAAATTTGGAGGGTATAAAAGCATCTTTTGTCAGTTAAGATTTTCAATAATTATTTTTATTTATTTTCGATAATTTTGTTATTCTGTCGGCAGAATTTAAATTTGTGTGAACTCACATTTTTAATTTGATGTGTTTTTGAAATTAGAAAAATATGTCCTTCCAGAAAATACCAAAAACTGCCATAATGCCAATGATTATAACCCTATATTTTTTTGAGATAACAGCTTTAAAGATTTCAAAATGAGGAAATAAATAACGCATGAATGTATCTAATTTACATTCTCCAAATTTTGTTTTTTTTTACTTTGGATTTTGTAAGCAGGTCCATATGTTCGCCGTATATTAAAATGTCAATATGTGAAACTTTAGACAACTTTTTTACCACATTGCCTTGTCTACAGTTTGGTTAAATAATATTAAAACATATGTTTGAAGTCGTAGTAAACTGTCCTCTTTGTTTAAATGGACATGTTCAGGTTTTCTTTTTATTTTATCGATTTAAAATCCTTGAAAATAAATAAGTACATATTTTTTCCTAATATTTCATAGTATAAAGTCCTGAAAAAAATAAATCAGTAAATATCAGTTGATGCGAGTTACTTTGAATGTGCTTTGAACCTAGGCAATTCCCTTAACATAATAGGGCGATAATCGTTGTCATTGCATGATTGGTTAAGGATTGCGTGCATCACCAATCCACTCATTTCAAAGACCGTTTATAAAATAGTTCAATCCAAATGATTTTTTTTACAGAAATATTGAATTTTTTTTGACATAGTTTCATTTTAAATCCATAATTACTAAGCATGCTTATTATGTTAGGAAAATTAACCATTTTGACTTTGGTTTTGTAACAAGTTCTAATGAATACATATTTCAGCTGTAGTACGAAGAAATCCAATGTGTAGAGATGTCACCCAAATTGAAATAGAAACTACCATAAAGAGTTGGTTAAGATCATCCTCTGATCGGAATGGTGGGAGGGACAGAAGACGCAAGGAAAATCGAAATAATGACCAGTAAAAAAAAAACAAAGTGGTTGAAGAAGAGTAGTGATTGAGAAAAGAAATATTTATTTTTTATGTTACATGAAATGTGTATTTTATATTCACAAAACTATTTAAGTTTTTATGATTTTTATATTTATACAAACTGAATAAATTTTAGTTTTTCTTAAGCAACTCAAAATCAGTTTTTTAAAAATAATGTATGAAGACATTCCCGCATGTCAATGACAATTCTAATCAACCAATACTTGTTACGTGGTAACCTCTAAAAGATATTTTTAATATAAATATGCATACAGTGGTAATTTATTTTTTAAACTAGTCAACAAATTTTTAAGTCGATAATTCTGTCTTAAAGGCTATGGGTCATTACTTATGGACTAATTAAGTTGTAGGGTATGTACAGGGTATCCCGTATCGTTATGTTCAAATTTTGGGAGCATAAAGTAGACTTAATTGTAAGACAAAAAAACATAAAAGTAGTTCGATTTTTATTTGTTTCGAATTACAGGCTTATTAAATTTATGAACAGTAAATAAAATAAAATAGTCATCTGTGGCAATAAACGACAAAAAATGAACAATTTTTTTTTCTTATTTATTCCCACGGATGACATGCTTTTTTTGTATTTACTGGTCAAAAATTTTATAGTCCTGTAACTTCCAAACATAAAAATTGAACTACCACTGTGCTTTTTAGTCTTGCAATTATGTCTACTTTACGCTCCCAAAGTTTGAACATAACAATACTGGAAACCTTGTATAGGCCATATACTGGGCCACTGAAGTAAGGTCAAATTTAATTTAATGGCCCATAGTAGCAGTGCCGACATTGCGATTTTCGTGTTATGGCACAATGCCGGCCCAAAGACGGCAAGTGATGGCAAATCATCTGTGATCGGCTGCCGGCCGTAGTGACCTATATATGCCGGCCCAATGAAGTATGCCAGCAACAGGCCATCAATTGATATGCCGGGTGTATGACATAGGGCCAACACAAACCCGCTGATAAATGTTTGCTGGGTAGGATAAGAGAAAAAATCAAAACTTCGGGTCCCAACAAACTTCAACCAAATTTAGTTTTTACCATATTTTCACGAAAAGCCTTATCTCTGTGTGGCATCAACATTAACATACTACCTAGAAAGAATTCAAATACACAGAGGACAAACAACACACAAGCAACTATTTCATCCAGCCACCAGTCAAACAATCAGTAGTAGATGGATTAAATCTGTCTTCAAGGCAACCTGTGTAAAACACAAATATATTTCATAGCCACAGCATAAGACACGCTACCACGGAGGGGTATATCTTGATGTGATTCGTAGAACTGCTGGTTGGACGGAAAAGTCAAGTACTTTCGCGACTTTCTATAACAAACCATTAGTCTCAAACCCTTGCGAATTCGGAAACAAAATACCATCTAGCAGTAAAAAATATAATTATTTTATTCCCTATAGCCTATAAGAATATAAACAAACATACAAACTCTCCAATTTCATACATTATTATACACATTATTGTTTACATATTACTATATTATTATATACTTTATTCATTATCATTATGAAATATAGCAATTAGTTGTAATTTAAGAAATTTGTTACAATACAATTTTTCAATACACTTCTCAATTTTTATTTTTGAGTATTATGATCATTATTATTAATTTTATTTTGTTTTGTGTCCTTTGTTCTTCCATTACATTATCTATGACAGAAGGTTAGCTCGCAGAACTCTAAACAGCTACATTATGTAATAAGGGAGACGAAGTTGCGAAGAAAAATTAATAGATCAAACGACTTACCTGAAGGAAGTTCGATCTTAATTTTTCGAGCAACTTCGTCGAACCTTATTACAAGCCCACCCGAAATAGCATCATACGCACCCAACCCTGCGAGCTAACCATACCAAACCATCGAAATTATAATGACGATATCTAGCATTGGAGTGCATAGGCAGCAGTTTTCAACAGCCAACTTTAAATCGTGCCCGACCCGGAGCGGAGTTGTATACTACATTATGTAATAAGGTTCGACGAAGTTGCTCGAAAAATTAAGATCGAACTTCCTTCAGGTAAGTCGTTTGATCTATTAATTATATTAAATTATTGGATTACTCTTATATAATACAATTAGACATTGCGGAAGTAGGGCTTATTACAGGACGGACCCATATTGCTCACATTGCTTAACCCATTACGTAATCTAATGGCAATAAAAATCAGTTGTTATTTTGACACAGTCATTATTTAATATAAGTAATATGTGTGTCGAAGTTATAAGGGATTTTTTTATGCCATTAGATTACTTAATGGGTTATATGTAACGTGAACAATATGGGTCCGTCCTGTAATAAGTCCCTCTTTCACGATGTCTAATAAAATAATAATTTCAGGTCCGCATCATTAGGTATTCAGGAGGAAAAGACCTAAAAGAATTTATCAGGAGAAACATGATAAAAATTATAACAAATGAATTTGCCACACAATACTCGTGGAAAGGGCAAGAGGGAAGAAAAAATTTATAGACCTAAAAATTTCTAGTGCAATTGTAGGTGAGTGTATTTTCAGTCTTTATTTGCATAGAGAATAGTTGAGTAAAAGTTTCAAATTGTGATTTATATTTAATTCTCCCTAAAGAGACTTGCCAGATGCTGGTTTTGCTTTGCTAATAAATAGTTACAAATTGTTTTTTATTTTAAAGTACCTTGCTGTCAGGTAAGAGATATGAAACTAATTTTGGTATCATATTTGGCAAATGATCAGACTAGTCAAAATCTTTCAGCAACGAAATATTTTGGTGATCTGCCCCAATCATCAGTTGAATGGGGAAATTGGTCAGGATTTCAGTTGTGACCATATATATAGTCGTTCAGCCAATTATTCAACTTTTATAGTCCGAAAACACGGTAATCCGCGCAACTGAATGCAGCCTTTGTTATATAAATAATTATTATGCTAACTTTTAGTGGTCTATTATAACAATAAAATACTTCCATGTTTTTCCTCCATTTAGTTACATAAAAAACTCACTTTGTTGTTGCTTTTATTATATTTCAATTTTTCTAAAACAAGATGGTTATCGCTCATTTTAATACATTCAAATATACTTCAATATAAATGTGACTGATATTCATGATTGTATAAGAGGTTCCTATAATATAGTCTTAGCAGAATTTTCAAATGTTTTTTTCTTACTAAAGAAGATTAAATTAATTTCTGCTGTTCAATAAAACATTTCAGGTTTTTTTTTTCTAGATGCGGTGAGACAACACAAAAAACCAACGTCCAGTCTGTCACAAAAAGAAGTGGACGAAGCCATAACTTATTGTTTGGTGAAAGCACCAGAACGATCTAAAAAAGTTGTAGCGTAGAATTAATTAAAATAAATGATTCAGATCATAATATTTTGTTTCATTTTTGGGTTAAGGATAGACAGGGTGTTTCTCAAATTGACTGTCTTTTTAATAGGAGATAGTTTAGATAAAAATAAGTAGAAAACCCCTATATATAGCCTCAATGAACCGTTTTTGATACAAAAATGATCAGTGTCTTACATTTTGAAGTGTAAAATAACTATGATATCAAGAAAAGTCAATATAATTTTGGGCACACAATTTCACAGAATGTAATATTAAATGCTCCTTTTTGCGTTGTGAGAGAAACAGTAAAAGAAGGATTTAACATTACATGCTATATGAAATGCTGTGACAAAATTACCTATATCGACTTTTATTAATAACTCGTTATATCAAACAGTTTGCTTGAGGGGCTATGTTAAGGGTTTTTACTTATTTTTGTCTAATCTGTCTCCTATTGAAAAAAGGCAGTCAATTTGCGGACACGCTGTATATCAATAACCAGGATACGAATTGAATATACCTTTCATGTAATATGTACGTACTTTTTAGTGAATAAAGTATATCATTAGTAGAGAGCATTATCTATATTTTGCCTCTATTAAGTATGTACATCAATGAATACAATTAATATACTTTGCTTATACTTCGCAACATCTAAAATGTATACAAATGAACTTGTAAAAGCATATACATTGTATTATACTATATTACTATTTTTTTATGGTAAGAAGTATATACTTGAATGTTAACACTTGCCTTAGAAAAAGCGTAATAATAGCATGGAAATCTGATATACTTTGAATATAACCTTATTCTTTTATCTACATCTTTTGAACATTTTTAGTATAAAATTGTGCTATTTGGGTACCCCCCGGGGGGCAAACAAGCTGGCGAAGAACAGAAGACGAAGAAAGAAGAACGCCAGAAGAGGCCTTAGCCAGCAAGGTCCAACGAGCCAGGACCCAGGGAGGTGGACCGAAATCGTCTGCACCGCTCACAATTGTGAGTGGGGCCGACGTAAAGTAAGTTCGCCCGCCCTGCACGAGGCTGGTCCCCGGTCTACAGCGATGTACTGGGGTAAAGGGCAATAGTCCTGCCCGGCCCCAGACATCCGAGACCGACATCTATAGCCAAGAATATTGGCGGCTTTACCGAATTGACAGCATGTCATCAAGCTTTGTTAGTTCTAAGTCTAGTGATGTGTGACACTTTCGATACACAACATAACCTCATCAAATCGGTTCGTTTTATGTAGTTTTGTTTTCTAGTGTTTCGTGTTTTTATTTCTGATTGTGAATCGTATTTGGACTAAGTATAAAAATGGTTGTAAGGCATTGTATTGTACCATCTTGTAAAAATACAAGTGTAAACGCTAGTTCTAAATTATTTATTTCAATACCCAAACACCCAATCATTCGAAAAGCATGGGCTATGGCGTTGAATATAAGCCACATACCGGATTCAGGAAGATATAGAGTATGTGAAGATCATTTTAATGTAAGAATACACCTTTTTGTAAAAAAAAATGTATATACATACACATCCTAGCATAATTGAATTTCATTGTTTTCAGCTTCAAGAAGACAGTGTCAACTGGACATATTATAAAATCATGGGAACCAGACTCCACTTAAAGCCTGAAGTTGTACCGCATAGGTACATAAGTAGTCCCCCAAAACAAAAATTGTCTAGTCAGCTGTGTGATTCAGCTCGAAAAAGAAAAGCAGAATTTTTAGATAAACCAGTAAGATCTGGTTGTCAATCAAAGCAATTAAAATTAAGTCCTAAAGTTGTTACACCCAAGAGACGATTATTTCACAATGACAGTCCTACATCATCTGGTGAAATAATAACTGAGAGTGCGTCTCCCTCAGGAACTTTTAAAGTTTCACGTATTACTGATAGTGCTATTAGAAATGTTGCAGTTCAAGTGAAACCGACAATCAAATATGTTGGTAGCCAAGTGGTAAATATTAAAAAACTTGCAAACATGGAAACAAATACAGATATGGTTGAACATACTTCTGTTGGAACTATGACAACCAGAATTATAGTTCCCGAAGATAGGTCTAAATTTACGTCATCTCCTTCGACGTCGTCTTCATCAAAAATAACGTCAAGTTTTTCTGAGGTTTACATACCATTATCATCATCAACGTGCAGTGAGTCAAATGATTATAAATACAGTGTACATCAAGACACCCGAAGACACAACACTGTCCAGTTAATTGAAAGAAACTTTAGATTTTATTTAGGCATACCAAAAAATGTATATATACTAGTTAAACTGATAGAGACTTGGGAATCTATTTCATATATAGATATTCTTATAACATTAAAAAAAATTAGAGAAAACGATGTGTATACTCGTTTGGCACATGATTTTGGTATAAGTGTATCAAACGTACAGAGAACTCTTACAAAATCAATTCCTAAAATAGCAAATATTATGCAAAGCTTTATATTTAATCCTGATGAAAAAACAGTTAAAAAACTGTTGCCAATACCTTTTAGATTAAGATATAGTCATGTATTTTCAATTATAGACTGCCTCGAAATAGAAATTGAAAAACCCACAAATCCGCTAAAGCAAAGTTTAACTTGGTCTGAATATAAAAAGTGTAATACATTAAAATTTTTAATAAGTAGTACACCAAACGGTTTTATTAATTTTATATCAGGTGGATTTGGGGGTAGAATATCAGATAAAAACATAATAGAAGATAGTGGCTACATAAATTTTATACCAACTAATGTGTCTATAATGGCAGATAGAGGTTTCAAACAGATTAGTGGAATTTTAGATAAAAAAAATTGTACGCTAGTTAAGCCACCCTCTGTAAGTGCAAAGACGAAGAGTTCAAAAGAAGAAGTGAAAGTAGCAAAAAGAATAGCGTCTCTTCGAATACACATTGAAAGAGTTATACGAAGGCTTAGGGAATTTGAAATGTTACATATGCATTCATGTGTTAACAATAATTTATTATATTTAATGAACCATATTTTAATAATAGCTTGTGGTCTTATCAATCTTCAAGAACCTCTTACTAAATAATCAGTATTGTGTTTTATTTCGGTATTTTCTTAAATTTACAATATAAATAGTTTTGATCAGGCGCGCAGCCAGGGGGCCCGTGCACCCCCAAGCCGTCTTCCATGAACCAAAAAATAAAGAAACATAATCTCTATCAGTACAAAGCAGTATCCAAATTATACTTTGAAATAAATATTTTGTAATTAATGGAAATATTATCTAGTAGAGGAATCTATACACATCTGTTTTCAACCATTTTCTGAAAAGTTTTCTCATCCTCCGGGGAGGCCGCTTCTCCATCCCCCCCAAGATGAATTTTCTGGTACAAAAGAGGAAACTAACTAATATTTTTTTTTTTTTTTTTTTTTTTTTTTTTTTTTTTTTTTTTTTTTTTTTTACGGCATCGACTGCTGTGGTCATTAGCCGTAACTAATATTGTTAACATGGTTTTTATAAAGTACAAAGAATAACATTGTTACAATACTATGTTTTTATGATTTTCATTAAATCTGTTAAGTGTATGACAAAACAATCATTTTTATAAATAATTTTTATTACAAAATATATAATACAGAGGTAAAAAATATGTAAAAATTTTGGAATAATCTCATATGAAACGTTAATTTTTCCTTATGCATTATTACTGCAGTAAAAGGAATTATATCCAGTTTTTATATGATCTGGATACATTTAAACTATAATAAAAAATTATAACATCAATTTATATGAAAAGTTGTAGAGCTTTTGCGTCTCAAAATTTGATTGTCTCTCAACTCCAAAGTTTTTTTTTTCCAGTGTCTGAAAAGGGGTGGCATCACTTTTTCTTTTTTTTTTTTTTTGGTAGAGGGGAAATCCTACATGGACCCCGGAGCTTGGGTCTTATGTGCTACTGGGAGTGCCGGACTCCTACCTGGCTAAAACTCCTCCAATCTTCTACACACCCTCTCTCTGGAACCGCTCGCGCATTATTTCAGAGGGAGGAGGGCTCCTGGTCATTTGCTTCACTAGGGTAACCAAGCTTCATTCCTTTCTTCGTATTTCTTGTCTCTTAGTAGATTTGATAGCACGCCTGCTATATTGTTCCAATTTTCTTCTCCCTCGAGCATCAAGACAGTCAGGTTCTCAACTTCAAGTATTGTGCCTAACTTGTCCTGGTACACGGCTCTGGGGGCAGCCCACACAGAAGATGGTGTGTTTCTCCACAGTACACGTACTCATCGTCTTCTACCTTGCCAATGCCTGACGTATGTGCGAAAATTGCCGTGACTGGATAGTGCCTGGGTGAGGTAATATCCTACCTCTCCATGCGTCCCATCTTTTTACTACCGGGATTAGCCTCTTCGTCCAGCGGCCCTTGCCCTAGAAATTCGCAAGCCCCCGCAAAATACAGAAACTTTTATTTGATGCATTTACTATTAAGTTGCCAAAAATGAATGAAATCTAAATCATATGACATTATTCCAAAGTTACTGTACTAATATATAATAATATATTTATAGGTATAAGTATTTCATACCTGCTGAATTTATAAAACTAAATAGGTATGTAAAGAAACTGAATAAAAACGTTAAAATATAGAGCCCCTGTTTCTTTTAGAATTTACATAGGACCAGAACTATTTTCGCGTTATGCAGAAGTTCATCAGTATTAGCAATAGTCACTATACAGGGTGGTCCTTAAGTAATGGTCCATAGAGCAACAGTGGGCTTCTGACATTTAAATATTACGATTTAACTAAACTTACCTTAGTACAAAAATTTATATTAACAGAGATACAGAGTGTTAAAGTCAATATTATATTTCTAATTTTCTCATACAACTTTTGAAGTTTTTCAAGTATTGTTGTGAAAATTGGTGAGTGGGGGTTTTTTGAGATGAGAAATTCAAATCTGCTCCCATTTTTTGTGTAGATCCTAGAGGGCGCCACATAAGCGTTGTTTAATGTGTACGTGTACTCTTAAATTTTTTACCCGCACTGTTACCCCCTCTTTTATTAAAAAATCCTAAAACTATCTCATTTTAGCAAAAAAAAGTATACTTGTCATTAGTCTTAGAAATTGACAGTTTTCAAGAAAATCGCATTTTAACATTCACCCTCATGAATCATTATAAGAAATATTTAACGTAGTAGGCGCCGATACCAACAATACTTTTGACATTTAAAAATTGTAATGTTGACACTATTAGGTAGAATTAAAGCACGAATTATCAGGTTAATTAATTTTATTTGAAAAACAATGAAGACAAAATTTAATTAAACAAAATTATGATTTAAACAAGGGTTCAACGAATAAAAAACAGAATGGCAAAGGAAACTCAACAAAAGATATTATTATTTCAGAGTAAATTAATGTTCAATATGTCCACCATTTTCCTCGATACACTTATCCATACGGTTCATAAAAGATCGCCTCATATTAAATAATACCATTGGATCAGAAAAGGCTGCTGCTGCATTGATTTCTTGCCAAAGTTGTGCGTAGGTATTTATAGGATTTTTGTAAACAAGATCATTGCGCCCCATATACCGATATCCAATGGGTTAAAATCTGGACTACGTGCTGGCCAAGGAAACGGACTACCACGACCAATCCAGCGCTCATGAAAAATTGTGTTTAAATAAATTCGTACTCGATTGGAAACATGTGGCGGAGCACCATCCTGCATAAACAACATATTTTGTCTCAAATTCAGTGGTAGTGCATCCAACATATCAAATAAAGTCATTTTGTTAAAAATGTAAATAATTGTTACCATTTAAATTTCTTGGCAATTCATGTGGTCCTAGAAAACGGTCCCCAATGATCCCACACCAAACATTGATTTTGAACTCATGTTGAAAATGTCGTTCTCGCTTTATATGAGGATTTTCAACTTCCCAAAAATTCTTAAATTGAAGATACCTCGGCCGGTAAATGCAGCTTCATCTGTAAATAATATTCTGTTGACGAATGAGTAGTCAATATTTTATCTATTCCGAATATCACTTGCAAACTGATATCTCAGTGGAAGATCGGCAGGCAATAAATTTTGAACTGGCGTAAAATGGAATGGATGGTATTTTTCTGCATGCAATATTTTTAGAATGGAAGTTTTACTGATTCCTGTAGCCTAACATAATCGTCTTGTACTAACTTGTGGATCATCTGCAATGCGAACTAATATTTCTTCTTCTTGGTCAGGCGTAATAATTTTCGGTCGACCTAAATTATCACGTTTAGGACGAAATGAACCACTTTCGCCTAAATTTCTGAACAGATTTTGAAATAGTCTACGATCAATTTGTTTGGAAATTTTCGCAAATATTCACGTTGCGCAGCACGTCCATTGTAATTCAGTTGACAATAAATATTAACCATATCTCTCATATCTGAGTTTGAATAATTATTATGTCTCGGCATGTTCTGATTTTCGTTAATTAACTGATATTAAGAAAAATAGATAAATAAAATTGCAAAAAATGAATGTCACGACAATTTTTAAATGTCAAAAGTATTGTTGGTATCGCCGCCTACTACGTTAAATATTTCTTATAATGATTCATGAATGTGAATGTTAAAATGCGATTTTCTCGAAAACGGTCAATTTCTAAGACTAATGACAAGTATACTTTTTTTTTGCTAAAATGAGATAGGTTTAGGATTTTTTAATAAAAAAAGTGATAACGTTACTGGTAAAAAAGTTAATAGTACATTTACATCTTAAACAATGCTTATGTGGCGCCCTCTAGGATCTACACAATAAATGGGAACAGATTTGAATTTTTCATATCAAAAACCCCCATTCACCAATTTTCACAACAATACTTGAAAAACTTCAAAAGTTATATGAGAAAATTAAAAATATAATATTGACTTTAACACCCTGTATCTCTGTTAATATCAACTTTTGTACTAAGGTAAGTTTAGTTAAATCGTAATATTTTAATTTCAGAAACCCACCGTTGCTCTATGGACCATTACTTACGGACCACCCTGTATAACAGTTACTACTTGAAACGCTATATCTTCGACAAAGCAGGATATATAGCTGTCTTCCAAAAATTGGTAGCTTTCATCATTATATCCAGACATTGGTTTTTGTTGAAAGTTACATCAAAAATTTGTACTTCCTTATTTCTTTCAAAATTGGGTGAAGCCACACAAAATAATCCTTTTTCCCTTTGACAGAAAAACATTTGTATCTGTAGCTGATACAAGTATTTTTTATTTATTTGTCCATTACGCACATAGTTCTCGACGGTTTTTTCTTTGCTGGGACATTTAATTTCGATGCAATACGTGGCTGAGACACCATCAGGGGAAGCACCAAAAATGGGAAATTGATGGCATAGAAATAAACCAGTTTTCTCAATACAAATATTTCTTTTTACAGACACTTCTTTCCTAACCGAGTCTTCCAAAACTTTTCCCCTAGAAATTGCAACTGTTTCAGGTACCTTTGAGGCACCCATAATAATCTCTGTTAATGTCCCATCCAAAACACGACAATTTGCAGCTTCATTAATTTTTGAGGCTGTTATCCTACCAAATCTAAGTTCATACCAGCCATTTGATTCGCTTTGGCTCCTAGTATTTTTTTCTGCCTCCTTGCACATATACTCTGTCATACAAGATTTTGCAAAATTTATAAAATCATCAGCATTTCTGTCCTGTAATTTGACTTCTTTATATTGTAACCAAAGATGATATAACGACAAATCTTCGTATTTTATTGACCTATATAAATCAAATATTCCTCCAATATTATTTGGCAATTTTGACGATAATTCTCGAGGATAATTATTATTTCGCGGACCTAATACAGGTATTTGTTTATCTACCAATGACTGAAGATCCATTTTTGCATTTTTAGTTTCTGACAGGAGCGATTTCTTCCAATAACAATCTGTCGATGTTGGTGCTGGTTCTTCACTTCTTCTGTGCAACCATAAAAGAAACGCAACTCCATGTTTACAACCACCAAAAAAAACTTGATAATTTCAATTTAAAACCTCAAACAAAAATATGAAATACCTATATAGATTTATTGCAGAAATTTTATAAAATGAATAATGAAATTATATTAGAAAATACCTACTGTAACACATATTGCGTGTACTGTGTATAATTTTAATTTCCTCAATATGAAATAAAAAATATTGAAATACACGTCTGTTTGAAAAATTTCATAAGCTTCAGTTTAAATTCTATGAAATTTTGTTGTACAATACACTGTTTTTAAGTAAATTTGAAAAAATTAAGTAAGTGTGCGCGTTATCTATTAATTTTTTGAAAAAAAGCCATTTTCAATGTAATCTTTTTTTAAGTTAAAAATTAAAATAATTTGAACATGAAGGTACTGTGGTATATTTATAGTGATTTAAAAAAATATATAATTTCTAGCTCAGAAACTTAACAATAATTACATTTTTTATACCTTTTTTTCAGTGCTTTACTGACAGATTCCCAAATAATTAAAACTGTAACGATCTTCCACTATAACTAAAATTCATTTAGGTATTTCATAAGTATATATTTACCTTCTGATGCAGCACAATCCTTGCATTCACAGGATAACACTTTTTCATCATTTTCGTCTATTGATACTTCTACTGTGTAAGCTTTACTGTGGATTTTATGTTCTGGAGTAATTTTTCCCTTTACCAAACATATTTTTCCTTCCCTTTTCAGTTGAACATATCCCACTGCATTATCTCCATATGACTCCTTTGCAGAACTAAAAACAGGTGTATTAATAAAAAATTATATTAAATAAACAATACTATTTCTATATAAGTGTTCCCTTTAAGTTAAATGAAAGTTTAGATGCTAATTAGTAACTTACCGCTTAGTTTTTACATTTTTCACTTCTGCTGACAAAAAGTTCATGTTCGATACATAAAAGTCATTCACCATTTCACTGTCAATAATTGGAAGATTATCACTTGCTGCCTTTTCAAAACCTGTCTCCATTTTAATGTCTACACAGTACACATACACACACTTTTAAATAATTAATAAGAACACAGTTATGAAGTCAAAATAATAGATCTGTACGATCACAACGTAAATCGTAAATAAGAGAGCATAACCTATCTATTTTATTTCCATCAATGTTGCCAAGTGTCATTTATTTGTTGGGCCGACATGTAAGTGTCTCGTCAGTTAATTATTATCATTTTTATTATAGTAGGTGGTATTATTCAATGAACATTCATTATCTTCAAAAGCGGAGATAAAAAGTAGACATTCTTTAATGAAATAATTAAAGCATTTCCTCTAACGCTAAACATTCATGTACATTAGGCAACATGGAAATAGTCTCATCGGCAGGTTTCCACACGAGATGTAAAATTCAGAAATGCCAAGAGGTTCGGTTAATTTTCGTATACGGCATCTGCATCATAACCTTAAATTTTAAGTTTTTCAAGTTTATTCTCACGTTTAATGTTTGTATACGCATTTTTAGCTTGGAGCCGTACTGGCTCCAAACAAATATTTAAAAATTCACGTAAATAATTTTTCAATATTGTTGATTAATAAAAATAGACTGCTAATTACAGGTTAGGATTTCCAACCTACAAAAAGAGTCCTATTTTATTAGGACAAGGTATTTAGAACTTCATAAACATTACACTGAACTAGATTTTAGTTGAAAATACGGGAACCAGGCAGAAATTTTAATAATAGCTAATACTCTTAAATCTTAAGAAGTACATATTTTTGAGGTTAGCTGTGACGCCACCTGCAGATGCCCTTTGAAGCAAGAAATTGTTTATTTTGATTGGAGATTCCCTTCATGACGTAATTTGAGCGCGTTTATTTGTTTGAAATATGGAGTAAGTAAGACAACATTTTTATTTTTAAAATATCCATTTAAAATTAAAATATTATACGATATGACGTGTATATACAGTATTTATTAGGTGTTAATAAATGATTTATGAAAAAATAATCATCAAGTTTCATTACGTGGGAAAGGCCCATTGACCTGGTTTTATTGTATCTCATGTAAATAATTTCTATTTCTGCAGTGTGTCGCTGTTTGTTTGGAATCACCATCATAAAGCATGTATTTTAGGTCCGATTTAGGACTTTTTTTAACGTAGATCTCTGAAAAGTGGATTCTTGTGATACATTAAATTTTATAAAACGCAAAAGGTGATCTATTGCGTTTGTTATTGTGGGTGGAAAATTATGAAATGTAATGAAAGTTGCATGGCGCATGGCAATAATTATTATTGCAATCAGAAATTAAAATAATTAAAACTTAGTACAAATTGACAATTACAGTGAATTTTCATTGGCAATTTCAGAATTTTTATTTCCTTCGGAAACAATCCAAAAATAGATATTTTTTTCACGAAATTTGGAACAAACCCATTTGAGTGCGTATTGTTATGGCGGTAACCGGAACGAGAGGTTGGGGGTGAAACTTTCGAATTATACAGAGATATGCCCTTCTTATGGGACATTTTAAATACAAATTATTTAAATGGGGATATGCGCAATCAGTGAATAGGTGTACTATTAGATAAATATAAAATTTAATTAGTTGGTATGATATAATATACGTGTACTATCCGATTAAAAGTACTGGCACCCCACTATCTGTCTATTCTATTTTTTGTTGAATTTTTATTGTATCTTTTAAAATACATTAGAACACTGTACATTACTGAACAAAATTAATTGATGAATTAGTTGAAATAATAAGAAATAAAATATGATCTTATGTTTCTTTACAATAATTAGCAATTATATTAGCAATCGAGAAAATTGTTATCTTTCGAAATAGATACCAAGTATATCAAAAATAAATGAAAATACAGGATGGAAGAAACTTGTTATTTGAATTTTCTTTTTTACTATTAGTAGTTTTCAAGAAAAATACATGTGAAAATGTGGAGTGTGCATTTTTTTTTATCAAATATTATTATTATTCTTATTATTAAAATTAAACACAGATTTTAGTACTTATAAAATAGCTATAAGCTATTTTTGTAGCAAAATAAGTTGCATTGTGACCGGATTAATTTTCTGACTGCTTACGAACAAAACCCTACTCCATAAATAGTTAATTCGAACATTCAAAACATGACTAAAAATTAAACCCATTATTGAAAATTACGGCTATGGCCTAGCACCGTCGCGTGGCTCTTTCCGTCAATACGAGTCGTCTGCGTCTGTTGCATTGGCATTATATAACTCTTTCTGCGTACTCGTTAATGGTGTTCACTAAAAATCATTACAGATAAAAAAATCAATATAAATATTGTATTGTCCCCAACTGTACCAGTATAGTACCCAGAAAAATAATGCTACGGTTTTTATACGTTTGCCGACGGATATACAACTCAGTTTTATAGGTAACCGTCGGATACTGCTCCATTTTAAGGATAAGATTTTGCAGAGTGAGAGGGAAATATACGTTTATTTTCGATTTATTATAAATAATTAAAAAACCAAACATAGTATAATCCTTAAGACTGTTTTAAATAATTGCTATTGTTCTAAAGAATACAACTATATATTTTTTTTTTATTGTAAATTTCTGTTGTACTTGAATATCCTAGTTTGTCAATGAAAATAGTTCCTAATTTCATTATTAGAGTATGGCATTTAACTATATGCAAAATTTATGATAAAAACTGTATATGGTTGTATTCCTTAGAGCAATGGGAAGTATTTGAAGCTATTTTAAAGATTATACCATTTAAGATTTTTTAAATATTTATAATAAACCGAAAACAAATGCATATTTCCCTCTCACTCTGCAAAATCCTATCCTTAAAAACTAAATAGGTAACCTTTGGCAAATGACTATGAAATAAGTGGTTCGAAATTGACTTGCAAGAATCCGCCTAAACCTACTAACAAACACATTAACTAACTAATGAACTAATATACAAATAAAACCTTTGTAAAAAGAACATTCGTATTAGGTATTAAACACATTGATGCAACATTTTGTGTCGCATCTAGGAACGGCCCTGCATACATATAATTTGTTACAATACTTCCACTTCACTACGAGGATGTGGAAGTAAAACGAATAATGAATTCGGTTGTTATTTATTTCAGACATAATAACATGTTTCTTGAATTAGACAACTGTGGTGGTGAATCTTGTCGGGCCCTGACTGAAACTGACCTCGTCAATGTTGGCTCCAGCAAACTGTGCCGGGACCCAACGGTCCACCTGACAAACTTCAAAGCGTACCGACAAGGTTAATCGGTTGGTTGGTTCGATCTTCTCTTGGGCCTAAGTTAATAACAGGGATCTACAGACGACCAAACCAACCAACCTTCTCGGTACACTTTGAAAATTGCTATGACAACTCGCAAAAGTAAGCTGGTCTGCTGGAGTTTCAGCGTCTTCAAGGCGTACCGACATCGTTGACTTCAGCAGTTTTACGAGTTCTCATGGCAAACTTCAAAGTATACCGAGAAGGTCGGTTGGTTGATTGGTTGGTTGGTTGGTTGGTTGGTTGGTTAGTGGGTTGGATCGTCTGTATAAACCTTTAGGGGTCTACAGACGACCCAACTATCGGGAGCCAGCATTGTCGGCATGCTTTGAACTCATTTGTAAAAGTGAACTGGTCTGCTGGAATTCCAAAAAGCGTACCGACAATATTGGCTCCCGACAGTTGGGTCGTCTGTAGACCTCTTTTCCATTCAATATACATACGTATTCTATGTAACGTAACAATTTTGGTTACATTTTATAATTATACCTTCTCATATTAAGAATTATAAATTTATTTTTTATTTAATTTACTTATATTTAATTTTCAGAGATATCAGGATCTGAAAGAGAAGTAAATAAATGTTGCATAAATGCGATAAAATTTTATGTACAGTTCTGTACGTCCGTTTAAAGTAATTATCGATATCAGAAGTTTTTATTGCCGAAATCCTTCCGGGTAACGTTTTCGTAAAATATACTCGGCATTTTTCTAAATTGTCGGGCAGATGCACCCGGTGGACAAAGCACGAAGCTCATTGGCTATGTTTTTCAAAATAGCCAATCAAATAATGTTAGGTATTGCTTACCGGTGCGATCCACCAGTGAATTTAGAAATCTGCCCACTTTGTTACAGTGCAGACCACGCCCACAACCGTGTTAAAGAAAATTTATACGAGACCACAGTGCCGTCCTGTAATCTATACCCGGCCGCTAGAATAAATATAATTTTTACAGTGTTAACTTATACCTACTTCTATCAGTGAGTGAGTGTTGATAAATTCACAATAATGGACGACATCGAAAAGAAATTGTTAGCAATCAATGACAATTAATGCGAATTTTCGGATGAAATATTTGTTAATGACAGAGGTTTTAAGGTGTTAGGGCGAACGAAATAAAATCTTGAACGGTTTGAAAGTGACTATAGTGCATTTTGCAATCACTGCAACGGTAATTTTTATACACTTTATATTATGTCGCGTTATTGTGCTTTATTATAGGTAACTTACCTATGTTCATAATAATTGTCACATACATGTGGCTGAAGCGTACAGCCTCTTGAAAATGAATAATGAAACGAAACTAATTTTCTTAAATTACTTTGAAGAGAGCATAATACTAAGTGGTGCCAAAAATTTTCATGATATGAAGTTATTCAACGAAGCCTAAGAAAACATCTTTCAAAAAATATTACCGCAAATATGCCAATGCTAAAGTTAAAATTATTTTTGTTACTTTAGGTACTCATTTTGTCAACTTTTACCTTTAAATTTATGTTACCTACATTTTGATTAAAGTAAAAACTTCATCTTAAACAGATTTATATTTTCTACGCACCTTCATTAATGAAATATTAAGTACATAAACAAAGCAGAATGCACAACTGATATCGTAAATCAAGATACACATAGGCAATAGACCCTCGTGTACGTTTTATTAAAATCTCTATACACAGATATATTTTCAGTTAACCAATAGGCCAGTCCAACACGCTGTCACTTTGCTTTGTTTGTACTACAGCAGCCATCTTTTGGTGGTAAGTTAGGGTTTTCGACAGGCCTAAAGGGCACCATACACGTTCAGTAATCTCATTACCTGAATTTTCGCATTTTTTCAATCATACTTAATTCAATAATTATAGCTAGATATGCCTTTTTCTTAAATAATGGACATGTAAGGTGTGAAAAATAATGGCAGGGTATGACGGGGAAATTTTTAGTAATGATCTGCTGGAATGACATTATTGCTGAACGTGTATGGTGTCCTTTAGGCCTGACAAAAACCCTAACTTACCAACAAAAGATGGCTGCAGTAGTCAGTGTTGCCAATTGCCGGAGAATTCTCCGCTTTTCGGGGAATTTGACTGCCTGCGGAGAATCTGGCGGAGAATGCCTTTTTGACGGAGAATTGGCGGAGAATATAGGGTGACAGAATTTCTAGTCATTTTTTCGCGAGCTTACCACAAGTAACGGTGGTAAGGTGTAAAAGAGATGGCTATATATAATTAAGATGTGGATTGGTTATGTATGTATAGCCATCTCTTTTACACCTTACTATAGTTATTTGTGGTAAGTTCGCGAAAAAAATGCTTTATAATTATTTCTTTATTAAAACAAATAATAAAATAATGTAGCTCTCTGTTTTCTTGCAGTTTAGTAGTTTATGTAAATGATAACAGATGGCGATATGTGCGTATTCAGTTTCATTAAGGGTCAACAGAGGTCGGTTGTCTACCAGTGACCAGTGTTGCCATTTGCCGGAGAATTCTCCGCTTTTCGGAGAATTTGACTGCCTGCGGAGAATCTGGCGGCGAATACCTTTTTTGACGGAGAATTGGAGGAGAATATAGGGTGACAGATTTTATAATTATTTCTTTATTAAAACAAACAACAAAATAATGTAGCTCTCTGTTTTCTTGCAGTTTAGTAGTTTATATAAATGATAACAGATGGCCATATGTGCGTATTCAGTTTCATTAAGGGTCAACAGAGGCCAGTTGTCTACCAATGATCTCAAAGTAGTGCGCTCGATACTATATTGAATTGAGAACCGATAAGGCCGTATCAGACGAAGGTTGAGGCGCCGGTTGCAGTTACGGTTGAGGTTGGCGATTGCAGCCTGACCAATAGGTTCAGCGCTATCCGTCCGGTTGGGAACCGTGGCCTTCGCTGCTGAGCGCTTATTGGTCAGGCTCCAACCGCCAACCCCCAACCGTAACCGCAACCGGCGGCTCAACCCGTGGTCTGACACGGCCTATAGGCTGGAGCTGGAAGAAGCTTTAGAAAGAGAAAGCCATATTTGAAGGTTGCCTGTCTCAGTTTCCTGAATAATTAGTTTACAACTGAGAGGGAGCCAGAGTGCCTCCAAATTTAGCTTATCACTAAAATTTCTTTGAAAGGGAACAATAGATTCCTATTGTTCATACTCATTCCGGTATGTATATAGAGTTCACTAATCTCAAGCGTGCTCCAAACCTGGTTGTGGTGATTCATCACAACCAGGTTTTATTAATTCATTACTGATGAATTAAAATATCAATTTGTGCAAATTAGTAATGGACTAATGGATTACATATTGAGAAACAAATAAAGATCAATATATTTTTTGTTGTACCTATATAGAAGATTTTGATATTTTATTTTTGGCGGAGAATTTCTTCGATTTGCGGAGAATTTTAAGGTAGTAGGCGGAGAATTTTAGAAAGCTCTGTTGGCAACACTGGCAGTAGTACAAACAAAGTAAAGTGACAGCGTGTTGGACTGGCCTATAGGGGCTAGCCATAGGCGTGGTGTACACTGTGACAAGGAATATTTTACAAAAACGCTTCCGTCGTAATATCTACGACGTCGGTACCTACTACACTTTACCTGTTGATTCAGATTGTCTTCCTAGTTTTATTTCCACATCCCGTGGAAGTACAGTAGTAACGACAAAAAACATTTTGAATATTTTTACTGTTCAAATAAGCTTAGAATGTCATGAAACGTCGAAATTTTAAGTTTGACCGAAAAAAAAATGTCTGTCTGCCTGTCTGTAACTTTTTTGTGCGCACGATTACTCTGGAACGTTTAAGATATTGACTTGAAATTTGGTACACGTATGTATTTTAACGTGATCTGGAATTAGATTATATTTTCATCTTATTCTGTTGAGGGGTTGGGGGGTAAATAAGGGTAAATGGGTGTAAACAGATAAATCTAGCAGATATGAGTTCATAAAATTGGTATTGGTATTTAGTAGTGATATTTAGTATTAGTATTTATACAAGAGAAGCTATAAAAGGTCTCAAAAAATTTTTTGGAATGAGCCACCCCCATTACCACCCCCACACCGTTATTAAAGGGGGTGAAAAAAAATGTGATTTAGTGTGTGTGTGTGTGTGTGTGTGTGTGTGTGTGTGTACAAGAACCAAAAACGTGAAAATATTATTTTTACTTCATCCACTTCCACCCTACTACCGATGTGGGATACTGTTTTATGAGTTCTTGGGGTAAACGATTTCAAATATTACATTATTAAAGTTCCATAAGTAATTATTTCCACATACAAAATGTTTTCGTTGTGAGAGACTTTGATGGAAAATCTGGATGTGGAAGTAAGGGTTCCTTGGGTACAGAGCTGTGACCAGTACTCAATGAAAGTACTGGCAGTAACCAGTAAGCAGTATCAAACAATTTTTGTTTTACTTGCAGTATTAAGTACCAGTACTTTTCAGAAATACTTGAAATATTCAGTAATGTACTTAAAATTAAACATTTGCAGTAGCAGTAATAAGTAAAGTACTCTTCAAGTATTTTCAGTATTTTGAATACTTAGAGTATTTTATAAATACTTGCAGTACTTTCAAGTACTACAAGTACTTTTAAAAACAGTAAAACCTTAACTACTTCCAGTATTTTGAATTACTTGCAGTATATATTTGTAAGTACTTTTTTAAAAACAGTACTAATATCAGATAAATATTATTAAAATCATTTTTAGAATTTTAGGATTGCCAACAATACCTAGTCAGTAATACAATAGACGGAGAGCTGGGCACGAAATTTCGATATGACTCGGGTTATGAAAAGTTTCCGTAACAATACGTCGTACACTAAGGGAGGACCCTTATTTGGGAATTTGCTGACAGCTCGAGCGGGGGGGGCCTGCCATATTGAAAAAATAGCAAACAAAAACAGTCTCTTTGAAATATCTCGCTTCGGGTGCCTCATACGGCAAAAATGCTCTTATGAAAATAATAGAGCATTAAATTTTCTACAAAATATGTTAAATAGATTTTTTCGTTAAACTGAATAGTTTCGGTGCAGCAGCCGAAATTATGAGTTTTTGTAATTTCTCGATTTAGTGTGACTTTTATGAAGGAGTATTTTTATGTTGAGACAAAATTTGTTTTCATACCTGAAAATCTTCAAATATAGTTGATTTTACTTGTCTGCTACGCATAGCTCAATGTTCAATACTCGTTTCCACGCCACCTTGAGGTAGAGTATATGGCGCGTTTTCCTTTACATGGTTGTCCTTTATAGGTCAAATCCACGACTAACCTGCTTCTTGAGGCGTTTTAGGTGCCTGATGTCGAAGATCCAGAGGTTCGTTGTAGTCTCTTCGGAAATTGCTTCCGGCTTCCGTTGCGCTGTTCACTGATTCTACGTATTGATTGTTCTCCATGCTTGCGAGAAATGTTTCGACGGGAGAGTCGACTTCCTCAACGCCATGAAGCTCGTCGAGTATTGCTGGTGCATTGTCGCCGCTTTGTCCGTCACAAAATTTGCAAATTACAGTGAACAGCGCAACGGAAGCAATTTCCGAAGAAAGTATTGTTGAAGACTATAACGAACCTGGACCTTCGACATCAATCACCTAAAATGCCTCAAGAAGCAGGCTAGTCGAGGATTTGGCCTATAGGGGACAACCACGTAAAAGAAAACGCGCCATATACTCTACCTCAAGGTGGCGTTGAAATGAGTATTGAACATGCTGCGCGTAGCAGACAAGTAAAATCAACTTTGAAGATTTTCAGGTATGAAAACAAATTTTGCCTCAACATAAAAATACTGCTTCATAAAAGTCGCACTAAACAGAGAAATTACAAAAAATCATAATTTCGGCTGCTGCACCGAAACTATTCAGTTTAACGAAAAAATCTATAGGGCATATTTTGTAGAAAATTGAATGTTCTTTTATTTTCATAAGAACATTTTTTGCCGTATGAGGCACCCGAAGCGAGGTATTTCAAAGAGACTGTCTTTGTGCGCCATTTTTTCAATATGGCGGCGCCCCTCCTCGCTCGAGCTGTCAGCAAATTCCCAAATTAGGGTGCTCCCTTAATGTACGACGTATTGATACAGTGTGTCTACCAACCAGGAAAATCGAGAAAACCGGCAAAATGACGGGTATTTAGTCGAACCAGGAAAAAAACGGGAAAAAGACGGGAATTTCAAAAAGTAATCGGGAATTGCAAAAGTCGGCTAATAATTATAGGTATATTTGCATTCGCAAGATACGGGGTAGTTTATACTGTACTGTATTTCCTCATTTGTTTGTTTATATTACCCAGTAATATGAGGATATACAGTGTGTCCAACTAAGTCGGCACCATATGGAAAACTTTTTTATTATTAGTTTTATGAAAAAAAGTTATTCTTGATAAAAAGTTTGGCCTAAAACCCAGAATGAAATAATCAGATATCAATTTTTTGCAGTCGTATACGAGGTTTGTCGAAAAATGTGAATTTTGCTCAAGAGTAAAGTGTCTTTATTTATTACAATATCATCAATCGTTATTAAGAAAAGAGTAAACACTTTGAATCTATTTTAAATTTTTGTCTTTATGATATATAAAGGTTTACACCTTAAGTATACTTATGTACTAATTTTTTATAATAAGTTACGTTTATGTTGAAAACTCGATACTTTTGTTTACAAATTTTCACCGATCTGAGGTCAATTTGTTAAATAAATATTTTTATTTACTGTTTAAAATCTATTTTATTGTAGACAATAAAGCATACGATATGAAACTTTTATTTTTTAAATTAATACTTTCTCTTTTCTTGTACTTTTGGAGCTGTGACTGGGATAATTAGAAAAATCTGCTTCTCGTTTATTACTTTTTCTTTATTGTTTGTACTAGTCTGTTATATTGAAGCTTGGAAAAAAAAACGGGAAAATCGGGGAAAAAGTTGGGAATTTCCACGTCCGGATTTGGTAGACACCATGGATACGGAAATTTTTCATAACCCGAGTCTTATTGAAATTTCGTGCCCAGCTCTTAGACTACAATAGCAACATATTAATATCAATAATAACGGTGAAGTTTTTGGAAGTATAATTTTCATTAAAAAAATTCATGTTTGGAGCCCATTTTTATTATTATTGATTGGTAATGGTAATAACGGTAATAATAGTATTACTATAATATCGTATGTATTATACGACATGATGTATGAAAATTACAGTAAGGTCACACAAGATATATTTTTAATACTCATTTTATTTATAATATATAAATTTACAACAAAAGAAATAAGTAAAAAATATATAATATAAAACTTAAGGCAACTTAAAATTATAACGCATAATATATAATAGTCTAAGAGCTGATGAAAGTTACTTGATTTATTAAAATAAAATACTGGCTCATTTTTTCTTAAGTACTTGGAGTAGTTATAGTTTTACAGTTTTTATTAATACTGAGAGTGTTTTGTAATACTGGGAGTACTTTCTAATACTGGGAGTAAAGTAAAGTACTTGAAGTAGATTATGATTTTACAGTACTTTTTTAAGTAACAAGTAATACTTCGTAAAAATTTTTAGAAAATAAGTACCCAGTACAAGTACATTGCACACACGTACTGCAAATTTACAATACCAGTACAGAATTATTAAAAGTACTTAAAGTAAAGTACTTAAAGTACCTAAACTACTGCAGTACATATTTGCAGTACATTTTTGTACTGAAGTACACAGCTCTGCTTGGGTAGCGGTTTTTCCACTCCCTACTCAAAACCTGCCGGTTGTGGTGGTGTTTATGGCGTTTGTCCCACAACGCTGGAGCATTGATTGATTCGTCCTTTATATTCATTTTCACTTTTTCACAAAATAAAAAGATATTCAATATATATCGTACACACATTCCTGCGTGATGGTTATACACTGTACGGCGAATCTAGACAAACGTAGTGTGTACTGGCTAAACCTCAACCCCTCACAGTTCTTCAAAATTAATCCGCATGTGTACCATCAATAGAAAGACTGGGGGGAATTGTCGTTGAAATTAAAATACGGCACACGGCACGTATTCAATGCTGGAAAAGCCGTACTATATTTGTATTGCTACTTTTTCAATTTAATAGCTATATTAATTATATACCAATAATTATAGTTGCTAAATACCCCACTGTCAGGGCCGTCGACAGCTTTACCGAGCCCCGGGGCTGCTTATTATTGAGGGCCCCTTCCCTCTTTCAAGGTTTTGTCGTTTTATTTTTCTGTTTTTATTTTTCTGTTTTTAATTTATTAAAAAACTACCACATTATTTAATTGTTACAGATTTTTATTGAATTGAAATATTTATATAATTTTTTTGAGAATCGCCAAATGTGCACAACTGAATGGCCTAGCCTATATGACGTAATATAGCCGTAGTTCCGGGCCCCCTGCCTCCCCCTGTCGGCGGTCCTGCCCACTGTCCCTACTTCTGGTGTAGATATATAGCCATAGGCAAAAAAAATATTCATAGAAATATTTACTAAAATCATGTAGGTAACATATAAAATAAACATATAAAAGTAATTTTAAGATACGAGCTTGTATATATTTTAATTATAAAGCAATAATTAAGGTTGTTAGCTATAACTTAAAACAAATATCCATAGAAATATTTATTCAAAATATGATAAATATTCGCGACCCGCGTAGTCTACCTCTCTACCACCATGTAAAAACAAACTATTTTGTTTCGACGTGAACATGCTAGTTGACTTCGGATATAAACAGCTCTGGTAACATTCTCGACATGTGCGGTCACATTTAAATGTACAGATTTGTTTTACAAATTGATGAATTCGATGCACGGACTCAAATTGTGGCCTGAACTTCTAGATGCGAGGATGCTTCGGATCTGCGTACCTCACACCAAATGTATAAAATTATGAATGGCCAGTGAAGTGCAATGACCGCGGTGATTCCCGTGTAAACTGCTAGGATGAACTGCTGCAAGTATCTTTGGCATGCGCTATCCCATTTAAATGTACAGGTTTGTTTTACAAATTGACGGCGGCTGTAGTAGTGGACTACTCATTTAACTATTAAGATTCTTCGACATGTTCGTACGAGAGGTAGACTACGCGGGTCGCGAATATTTATCATATTTTGAATAAATATTTCTATAGATATTTGTTTTAAGTTATAGCTAACAACCTTAATTATTGCTTTATAATTAAAATATATACAAGCTCGTATCTTAAAATTACTTTTATATGTTTATTTTATATGTTACCTACATGATTTTAGTAAATATTTCTATGAATAATTTTTTTGCCTATGGCTATATATCTACACCAGAAGTAGGGACAGTGGGCAGGACCGCCGACAGGGGGAGGCAGGGGGCCCGGGACTACGGCTATAATACGTCATATAGGCTAGGCCATTCAGTTGTGCACATTTGGCGATTCTCAAAAAAATTATATAAATATTTCAATTCAATAAAAATCTGTAACAATTAAATACTGTGGTAGTTTTTTAATAAATTAAAAACAGAAAAATAAAACGACAAAACCTTGAAAGAGGGAAGGGGCCCTCAATAATAAGCAGCCCCGGGGCTCGGTAAAGCTGTCGACGGCCCTGACAGTGGGGTATTTAGCAACTATAATTATTGGTATATAATTAATATAGCTATTAAATTGAAAAAGTAGCAATACAAATATAGTACGGCTTTTCCAGCATTGAATACGTGCCGTGTGCCGTATTTTAATTTCAACGACAATTCCCCCCAGTGTTTCTATTGATGGTACACATGCGGATTAATTTTGAAGAACTGTGAGGGGTTGAGGTTTAGCCAGTACACACTACGTTTGTCTAGATTCGCCGTAGAGTGTATAACCATCACGCAGGAATGTGTGTACGATATATATTGAATATCTTTTTATTTTTATTTTGTGAAAAAGTGAAAATGAATAAAAAGGACGAATCAATGCTCCAGCGTTGTGGGACAAACGCCATAAACAGCACCACAACCGGCAGGTTTTGAGTAGGGAGTGGAAAAACCGCTACCCAAGGAATCCTTACTTCCACATCCAGATTTTCCATCAAAGTCTCTCACAACGAAAACATTTTGTATGTGGAAATAATTACTTATGGAACTTTAATAATGTAGTATTTGAAATCGTTTACCCCAAGAACTCATAAAACAGTATCCCACATCGGTAGTAGGGTGGAAGTGAATGAAGTAAAAAAAATATTTTGACGTTTTTGGTTCTTGTACACACACATACACACACACTAAATCACATTTTTTTTCACCCCCTTTAATAACGGTGTGGGGGTGGTAATGGGGGTGGCTAATGCCAAAAATTTTTTTGAGACCTTTTATAGCTTCTCTTGTATAAATACTAATACTAAATATCACTATTAAATACCAATACCAATTTTATGAACTCATATCTGCTAGATGTATCTGTTTACACCCATTTACCCTTATTTACCCCCTCAACAGAATAAGATGAAAATATAATCTAATTCCAGATCACGTTAAAATACATACGTGTACCAAATTTCAAGTCAATATCTTAAACGTTCCAGAGTAATCGTGCGCACAAAAAAGTTACAGACAGGCAGACAGACATTTTTTTTTCGGTCAAACTTAAAATTTCGACGTTTCATGACATTCTAAGCTTATTTGAACAGTAAAAATATTCAAAATGTTTTTTGTCGTTACTACTGTACTTCCACGGGATGTGGAAATAAAACTAGGAAGACAATCTGAATCAACAGGTAAAGTGTAGTAGGTACCGACGTCGTAGATATTACGACGGAAGCGTTTTTGTAAAATATTCCTTGTCACAGTGTACACCACGCCTATGGCTAGCCCCTATTGGTTAACTGAAAATATATCTGTGTATAGAGATTTTAATAAAACGTACACGAGGGTCTATTGCCTATGTATATCTTGATTTACGATATCAGTTGTGCATTCTGCTTTGTTTATGTACTTAATATTTCATTAATGAAGGTGCGTAGAAAATATAAATCTGTTTAAGATGAAGTTTTTACTTTAATCAAAATGTAGGTAACATAAATTTAAAGGTAAAAGTTGATAAAATGAGTACCTAAAGTAACAAAAATAATTTTAACTTTAGCATTGGGCATATTTGCGGTAATATTTTTTGAAACATGTTTTCTTAGGCTTCGTTGAATAACTTCATATCATGAAAATTTTTGGCACCACTTAGTATTATGCTCTCTTCAAAGTAATTTAAGAAAATTAGTTTCGTTTCATTATTCATTTTCAAGAGGTTGTACGCTTCAGCCACATGTATGTGACAATTATTATGAACATAAGTTACCTGTAATAAAGCACAATAACGCGACATAATATAAAGTGTATAAAAATTACCGTTGCAGTGATCGCAAAATGGACTCTAGTCACTTTCAAACCGTTCAAGATTTTATTTCGTTCGCTCTAACACCTTAAAACCTCTGTCATTAACAAATATTTAGGTGAAGTTTGACTTACCGGAAATGTGTTATGTCAAAATGGTTTCCATGGTAACGGTCGTCATGGTTACCACTACCCAATGGTACTACTCCCATGGTGGGCACTCGCTTAATTTTGAAGTTAGGTACTCCAGAATAGTGGAAATCATCTACAAAGAAGCAGTTGCTGTGGTAATGTTTACCACGGTACTAGTACCTCTAGGGTACCACTCCCATGGTGGGCACTCGCTTAGTGACGAAATGATTAGCTGTATTAGTAATTTTTATTTTCCTTTTTTGAAATTTGACTTACCGGAAATGTGTTACGTCAAAATGGTTTTCATGGTAACGGTCGTCATGGTTACCACTACCCAATGGTGCTACTCCCATCGTGGGCACTCGCTTAGTTGCGAAGCTAGGTAGATACTCCAGAATAGTGGAAATGATCCACAAAGAAGCAGTTGCTGTGGTAATGCTTACCACGGTACCAGCACCTTAGGGTACCACTCCCATGGTGGGCACTCGCTTAGTTACGACATGATTAGCTGTATTAGTAATAAAACCCAACTTTTTTTATTGGTTATAATTAAATTAAAACAAAAATACAACTGAACATTAAATTTTTGAACGGAAATCTTCATATTCTAGCCGTATGGCTTCTAAAAGTGAAGCAAATGGTTCCAGATTTCTTGTTTTGGTTCAACGGCGCCAAAGGTAAACGTATAAAATCAATGCAAATGAATTCTGCGATTTTTTTTGTCTTGAACCATAACTTGGCTGATCTCCACGTGGTCTCTATCCTCTGTGTGTAGGTACCTTCTTCAGATTATATTTATATACAAGTAAAAAAATATGTTATTTGATACAACTATAAATGATAGGTAAATGCCTTCAACAAATTCTGCGCAGTGATTCACAGTATAGTGGGTGTAACTATGACGAGGAAATGTTACAACAAAATGCATGACAAAAATATTAATTGCCATGGTATTTCGTTATTATTTGCCAAATATTTTGACAAATTCATTGAAAATATTCAAAAATGTATAGAAGTTTCAACAGTGCTCAAGCGACTGGTATTGTTTTGAATAGTAGTTGTTTACCAAAAACAACGAATGATGGCTATTTATTCTCTGTGAATGAAGGTCTAATACTGCCCCCCCCCCCTCTTTGTAGAAAGAGGGCCAAAAATCATAACAGGCAAAAAGACGAACCATTTTCGCGATATGATATTGGAATTTTTGGACTTGGAAGATACCGTTGCCCTAAAAGCAAAAAATGTCGACCAGATATCGCGGTTGCTGAGGGCTCCTGGTTTGCTTTATCAAAATTTAAAGGGATTCACCAAGAAATAAGGTAAAATTTTTAGTATTGTAGTCGAAGTCGCATTAGTAGATCGACGGGTGAGACGCAAGACGCAAAACCCTTTGTACGCGCCGGCTAATTCCTTTGTCGGCATATCCGGCACTTTTTATATCTACTAAGTGGAAATATCTTATATCTGTTACGCCAACTATAGCTCTTAATAATGCGCGCTCCCTCAACGTTTCGAAATCCGCGCGCGCGAATGTCGATACGGAGACCGGTCGCGCGTTATCAAATTGAAACTGTTTTTTTCGTATATCGTTTCCACTAGTCTGGAGTACCTAGCTTCACAACTAAGCGAGTGCCCGCCATGAGAGTAGTACCATTGGGTAGTGGTAACTATGACGACCGTTACCATGGAAACCAGTTTAACAGATAACACATTTCCGGTCGACGTTTCGAAATCCGCGCACGCGGATTTCGAAACGTCGACCGGAAATGTGTTATCTGTTAAACTGGTTTCCATGGTAACGGTCGTCATAGTTACCACTACCCAATGGTACTACTCTCATGGCGGGCACTCGCTTAGTTGTGAAGCTAGGTACTCCAGACTAGTGGAAACGATATACGAAAAAAACAGTTTCAATTTCGTATCGACATACGCGCGCGCGGATTTCGAAACGTTGAGCGGGCACGGTTGCTTAGCTTGCTCTCAATTCTTAAATCCAAATAGAAGTTTGATTTAAAAAAAGGAAAAAAAAATGTTTTAGACTCCTGTATGGTTTTGCACATAACGAATCTTATAGTCGCATTAGAACTGAATGTTCAAACTTAGAAAATAGTTGTTTTGTGTCCAATGATACCATCGCAGCACGCTTTAAATTTTGCAAAGAAATTATTGCCAGTGCATTTTCTAAAATGCAGGCAAGTTCCGGAAAAATTGGTGGTCCTGGAATAATTGTGCAGATTGATGAAGCAAAATTTGGCCACAGAAAATACAATCGAGGCAGACTAATAGAAGGACATTGGGTCTTGGGTATGATTGCCAATAACTCGGAGGACGTCCGAATGGTAGTTTGTCCCAATAATACAAGAGATGCTAGGACTCTGCTTCCGATAATTAAGAACCATGTTGCGTTGGGATCTATTATACATTCAGATGAGTGGGGGGCGTATAATGAACTATGCAATCATGTTTACTAGTGAAATATTTTGTCGAACTCCTCTATATGTTTCCTTAAATATATAAGGAATAAGAAACCAGACTGCAACCAACAGCTATTCTCCGGACTAATGCCCCGCCGAGCGCTGAATTACGAGTTACAATCCTGGCCGCGTTAAGTACAATAACTATGTATTGCCACAAAACGCTAAGTTTCGATTGTAATAGACACCAGCCGAAAGACTTATTCCCATTCAAAGGAGCTCTCGTGCCTCGAGACTGCTGGCACGAGAGCTCCTTTGAATGGGAATAAGTCTTTCGGCTGGTGTCTATTACAATCGAAACTTAGCGTTTTGTGGCAATACATAGTTATTGTACTTAACGCGGCCAGGCTTGTAACTCGTAATTCAGCGCTCGGCGGGGCATTAGTCCGGAGAATAGCTGTTGGTTGCAGTCTGGTTTCTTATTCCTTATATATTTAAGGAAACATATAGAGGAGTTCGACAAAATATTTCACTAGTAAATATTCTGCCCTCTAGAAGCATATCTACTATGCAATCATGGTTACACGCACTATACTGTGAATCACAGCGTAGAATTTGTTGGTAAGTATTTACCTATCATTTCGTAATATTAAATAACATATATTTTTTTACTTGTATATAAATATAAGCTGAAGAAGGTACCCATACACAGAGGATAGAGGCCACGTGGAGACCAGCCAAGTTATGGTTCAAAACAAAAAAAAATTCGCAGAATTCATTTGCATTAGATTTATGTGTTTACCTTTGGCGCCGCTGGATAAAAAAAAGAAATCTGGATCCATTTGCTTTACTTTTGGAAGCCATACGGCTAGAATATGGAGATTTTCGTTCAAAAATTTAGTCCCATGGAAGAAGTAACAGTAGGGGGTTTTAGCACGGTAAAAGTCCGGCTCGCCGTGATGCGATAGAGAACCAAGCACATGGTGTCCAAGAGGGATTTCCCCCAACCAAAAAAAAAAAAATAAAAGTTACTAATACAGCTAATCATTTCGTAACTAAGCGAGTGCCCACCATGGGAGTGGTACCGTAGAGGTACTGGTACCGTGATAAACATTACCACAGTAACTGCTTCTTTGTAGATCATTTCCACTATTCTGGAGTACCTAACTTCAAAACTAAGCGAGTGCCCACTATGGGAGTAGCACCATTGGGTAGTGGTAACCATGACGACCGTTACCATGAAAACAATTTTGACGTAACACATTTCCGGTAAGTCAAATTTCAAAAAAAGAAAATAAAAATTACTAATACAGCTAATCATTTCGTCACTAAGCGAGTGCCCACCATGGGAGTGGTACCCTAAAGGTACTTGTACCGTGGTAAACATTACCACAGCAACTGCTCCTTTGTAGATGATTTCCACTCTTCTGGAGTACCTAACTTCAAAACTAAGCGAGTGCCAACCATGGGGGTAGTACCATTGGGTAGTGGTAACCATGACGACCGTTACCATGAAAACCATTTTGACGTAACACATCTCCGGTAAGTCAAATTTCAAAAAAAGACAATAAAAATTACTAATACAGCTAATCATTTCGTCACTAAGCGAGTGCCCACCATGGGAGTGGTACCCTAGAGGTACTGGTACCGTGGTAAACATTACCACAGCAACTGCTTCTTTGTAGATGATTTCCACTATTCTGGAGTACCTAACTTCAAAACTAAGCGAGTGCCCACCATGGGAGTAGTACCATTGGGTAGTGGTAACCATGACGACCGTTACCATGGAAACCATTTTGACATAACACATTTCCGGTAAGTCAAACTTCACCCTTTAATTGTACAGCTCTGACCTTGGAATTTAATTTGCTTCTACAAACCTTTGCCCAATGTCCTAATTTCTTACATTTATTACATGTGGAATTATTGGCTGGGCATTTATCTCGGGAATGCAAAGAGAACCCACAGAAACTGCACTTTCTGTTGCTTTCTTCATCGTTTCCTTTATTTCGAAATTTTTTACTTTTATTGTTTCCTTTATTTTGAACATTTCTGCTCGGTCCTGCAACAGCATTGACTTCTTGAACACCTTGGTCGACTACATTAAATACTAAAATCTGGTTAGCACTAGCAGTAGAATTAGCTCTTATTTCACGACTCTGACTCGCTTGAAGTTCAGCCTGTTTTGCTGTCAAAATACAGTCATTTAGTGTCAACTTTGCTAGTAACTGTAATCGATCGCTCGTCTTTTTATCTGTCATCCCGACAACTATTCTGTCGCGAATTGATTCCTCTTTTAACGCCCCATAATCACAATGCTCTGCCAAAGTATGCAAACTGGTAATGAAACTTTCCACTGGTTCCCCTGGTCTCTGTTCTCTCGAGTTGAACTTATAACGCTCAAAAATAATGTTTCTTCGAGGTATGAAATGAATTTCAAACTTCTCCAATGCATCCAGATATGTCGTCGGAATACTTGCAAACTGCAATAATATCTCCTCTGCTTCTTCTCCCATAATATAAACTGACACGTTTATTTTCTCCATATCTGATTTGCCATCTTGTCCTGATACCGACATAAATCTCTCGAATCTTTTTCGCCACTGCGGCCATGCTACTGGCGTGCTGAAATCGAATTTATCAGGTGGGGACACCCGTACTGGTAATTTTACCTTTGTCATATTTTCCCGTAGAAAAATTTCAACAGATTTCTCTAATATCTAACCTTCTAATTATCACAATCCCACCGCTGCCACCATGTTCTGTTATCATATATATAAAATGGGTGATAATTTAGAAGAACAATTATGTTTATTATGTAATTATACAGTTTTACTGACAAGATACTTTCTTGACTGACGCCACCTTTTTGGTTCGAATAAGCTGTCACTGAGCCTCCCCCTAAACAGTGTTGCCAGCCTTTTCTCTAATCAAGAGCTGACAGAACACAAACATGGCTTGGCCTATAGATAACAAGAGAGTAAGCGAAGAAACGAGAAAAGATATGGATTTAAAACAAGTACTAAACCTGACAAAAATAGATAAGTGGCCAAATGAACAGAAACAGTTGTTGTTTAAACCATTTTTCATAAGAAAAGACGAGATTGCAGACACAGATGGAGTACTAACCTGGGGATGTAGAAGAACGCACCACCGGGCGTCAAAATGACGCGACACCAATTTATTTCTCAGGGGGCGCCAGTCGCGTATTACCCCGTTCTTCTACCTCCCAGGCGGGTTCGAGATAAGATGACTTCGGTAGCCGAAAAGCGGGACCAAGGCTGCACTACCACAGATCGGAAACTACGCTCTCTCTGGACCCGAATTCCCTCGTTAGGGGTTTAGGCACCTCTTAATTTCCTGAATTTTTGCATAAAAAAATCCCAACCGAAGAATTTCTCTGCGGAGGGATTAGTTTTGGTACGCGAAAATCGCGTTTTGGTCCATTAATAACGGAATATATTTCTCAAAAAACGCATAAAAAAATCCCTATCAAACCTTCGTAAAGCAACCAGAAGGTCGAACGTTAATGCGAATTAACTCGACACATCCGGCTTTCTCTACGAAAGTTCCAGGGATTATAGACCGTCAACAGGCCTCAAGATCAATTAAGAAATATTAGTTCAAAGAATCCGTTTATTTAACAGAATTGGTTATACAAAATTCTCAAGAAAGAATCGTGCCTTCCCCAATCAAGGTAGTGACTTTCAGACCATACAAGCGAGAGCGCTCGCGCTAACGATCGATTAGGTAGAAAAGATTCATACGTACCTTCTCAGAATCAAAATGCGAGCTTTTAGAATCATTTCAGACTCTGGGTAAATGAATAATTAAGGCTGACTGAAATTAACTTAAAAAAGTTTTACTAAATGAATTTAGTTTCGCTAGAGACTACCTAGCTTTAAAGTTCTTGTATCGTGGAAATTCACGTACTCAAACACATTCTGAGGACTTATTACTGCATAAGTTGAGTGGCGTTCGATCAGTCCACGACTTACTAACCCTTATCACAGTCGATTAATAATATCGATTTGGCAGCGTCTCACCTTCGAGCGACTATTAGGCAAAATTGAATTTTTGGATTTTTATGCACAAGGCGTTTTCCTCTATAACTTTGTCATTTGAAAAGCCCCGTTAGTGGCTTTTCTACCATCGCTTTGTCTGGACTACTCAACGCGCTCGACCAAATTGCGAGCCGCTGGGTCAATCCAAACTCCTTCCATGCGAGAAACCGGCCTTGTACATGTGCATTGATTTTTATCAATTTTTGCTTATCGGCACTACGCCGGCTTTGACAAAATCTTCTATTTTGCCTTTTGGATGCAGTGCATCGTTAAAATTTTATGCTCATACTTTAGAATTGTGCTTTCAATGATCGTACCTCAAAGGTCAATGTCTTTGGTTGAGGAATAAAAAATAAAAAATAATTTAAAGTATATTTTCGTGGTACTTTTTAAACTGACTTCGTGGTACTTTTGAAAAATCCATTTTAAGACCAATTTCAGCGTACTTTTGAAAAATCGATTTTCGAGCCAAATTTCAAGGTACTTTTGAAAAACTAATCTGCGGGTGAAATTTTGGCGTACTTTTGAAAAATCGATTTTCAAGCCAAATTTCAAGGTACTTTTGAAAAGTTAATCCGCGGGTGGAATTTTGGCGTACTTTTGAAAAATCGATTTTCAAGCCAAATTTCAAGGTACTTTTGAAAAGTTAATCCGCGGGTGGAATTTTGGCGTACTTTTGAAAAATCGATTTTCAAGCCAAATTTCAACGCAGTTTTGAAAAATTAGTCTGCAAGTGAAACTTTGGCGTACTTTCGATAAATCGATTCTTAGGCCAAATTTTGACGCCCTTCCAAAAATATTATTTTTCAAAGTCCAATTTATGGTACCTTTGAAAAAGTATATTATTCATAAATCTTTGTCATTATATACTTCTACTCTGATATTCTGAACCAAAAACATTTTTCCTAAGTGAAAATTCGATGTTTCTTCGAATTTTCACCTGGTCATTTCCAACGCCTTATAGAACCCAAAACGGTCCTTGTGGACTGATCTGCGCCTCTGCAGACTCCCAAAAATGTCTTTAAATGAAATTTTTGCCTAAGTCGAATTTTGATTATGTCTTCAACTTAGGACGATTTTGGAGAGTTCTACAACACTCCCCTCCTTTGGTTGAATCTTTTCTACTCATCGATTGCCTTTAATTTCCATATTCACTTGTATGTCTGTATGCCTTCATTTGACGGTCTGACCTATGGTACAGATGTTTTAAAAATAACGGCCTTAATTGGGGCAGACGGCTGATTCGCCTATCTAACTTAAAAATAATTACATTTTTTAAACAATACGACAAGTTGATACAACATTTTTATCAACTTAATTACACCCGCGTCGAGGTGCGAAGCGTAGCACAATTTTGATTAGCGTCCACTCTCACTAATTCGTTGCACTCGCTTTTTTGCCCTGGTCTCGCTCTTGCTTAACTTCGGCCCTTTCTAGAAGAGTCTGTCTATATCTCCATGCCGCAGCTTGGACGGTCCTCGCCTTTGAGTTCCAGACTTCACCATGCCGCGCCCTTGCGACAGGCTGGGTCATCTTTCCATTTTTGCACATGGAAAATGCAGTTCAGCAACTAGATTGACTTTTTAGCAAGTCGTCGACTGGGACGCGTCGACTAACAAACACAATGTGTTGTTTTTAATGAAATATTTTTCTAACATGAATTTTGTTAACTTATAATGGTTAGAAATTGGTTCTTCGTAAGGTAGATTGAATCGGCTTACGATACTCGTGCGGTCATCACTACTTGTGAAAAAAGTATAAAAAAAAAAAATCGAAGCGTCTTCTTGAGCGAAGAACGGCTTCTGAAACTCGTCTCGTAGTTTCTACTTCGTAAGGTAGATTAAATCGGCTTACGATACTCGTGCGGTCATCACGACTTGTGAAAAAAGTATAAAAAAAAAAAAAAAAAAAATCGAAGCGTCTTCTTGAGCGAAGAACGGCTTCTGAAACTCGTAGTTTCCATTTCGTAAGGTAGATTAAATCGGCTTACGATACTCGTGCGGTCATCACGACTTGTGAAAAAAGTATAAAAAAAAAAAATTGAAGCGTCTTCTTGAGCGAAGAACGGCTTCTGAAACTCGTAGTTTCCATTTGGGGTATACGTTAATTTTGTCGACTTAAAATGATTAAAATTGAAGTTGTCTTCTTGCATAAGAAAAAACAGCTTCCGAAACTCGTACTGATTCGTACTTATGCCTACGTCCATTACTCGAACTTGGCGGCTCTCGCTCTTGAGAAGCTAGGCTTACCGGATCGCGCTCTTGCGTCGGGCTCGCCGTCTTTCCATGTCTGCTCATGGAGTAGACTTTAAATTTTCGATTCGACCGCATATAGGTCAAAATCGCCACTTAGAATTTTGAGAAAAAATATAAAAAAAAAGCGAAAACGGCTATTAGCCGTGGTCGACCTCAGAAATATCTAGAGGTGACTCTTCTATATCTGGCTCATCTCGAGCATCTTCGGGATCTCGACTTATTACATCCGGCTCATCTTGAGCACTTGCGGGAACATTGATTTGAACTAGTGTGGTATCGCTACGTCGCTCTGACCTGGGCGCGATCTCATTGTCTGATGAGGAAGCGTCGTCACTAAGATGAGTTTCATCCGGACTATCTTCTGATTCTTCAGACAATTCCAATTCAACATCGGGGTCTCCCTTAGGTGCCGGCCTGATGGCATCGACATGTAACCTCGTCGAAGTTACCCCCTTGTGAATGAGGTAAACCTCATTGGACAATCTCTTTAAAACCTTGTGTGGCCCACTCCACGATGGTGTGAAGGTATGATCCTTCCTGATCCTTTTAGTCATTACCATATCTCCCACTTTATATACGACCGGCGTTACCGCCACTTTGGGCGCGTAACGCCATTGGTAATTTGTTTGATTTTTACGAATCTCCTTGACTCTTTCAAGGCGGGGAACGTCCGCTTGATTACGACGCTCTTGTCTATAAGCGAACATATTCCAATCACCAATCTGTGGTAATTCATAGCCGAGTACTACGAAACTGGGCGTATGCCCCGTAGCGGCGTTTTTTCTTGTTCTCAAGATATATGCCATCTGACTAACATGTCGATCCCACTCGTCGTTGGGTGAACCATATAATAAGGTTTTTAAGATCTTCTTAGCTTCTTGCACCCTCCTTTCTATTGGATTGGCCTGTTGGTGGTAAGCTGCTGTGAAGAATCTTTCAATATTGTTACGTGTACAGAACGTATCGTAAAAGCCGGAATTGAAGTGGCCTCCCTGGTCGGAAATGATGACCCTCGGAACGCCATATCTCGCCACTAGTTCCTCTTCGATAAATTGTGCTATTGTTTTTCCACTGACTTGGGTGAACGCCTTGGCTTCGACCCACTTACTAAATACATCCTCTACCATTAATATATATCGGTTATCTGCATCTTTGGTTCGCTGAAGCGGTCCGATTACATCGACGCTTAGAACTTCGAACGGATGCGATGGAGCATGGCTTCTGAGAGGAGCCTTCGGTTGTGACTGTCTGCTTTTTACGGAATTACAAATAATGCACTCATTTAAATATTTGTTAACTAGTCTCGACAAATTATTAAAATAATAGCGGCCCGAGATGATTCTAACAGTTTCATCGCGGCCGGGGTGACCTACTTCCGGTCGGTCGTGAAAATGAGATATTACTCTCATGACCATACGTTTTGGTACGTATAATTTTTCTTTAACATTTTCGCCTCTTGTCCAAAGTGTGCCGCCTATCACTTGTCTTGTATTGACGAATTTCACCTCTGCCTCGGTTTTATCTGCTTGTCGCACTAGAGTATTCCATCGTTCGATTTGGTCTTGGATATCTCTGGAGTGCGTTTGCGCTTCTCTGACCTGATCGTTTAATTCCAATGTGGTAATCACTGATATTCGTTCCTTGTACGAGAATTTTGGTGGGTACATTCTCTCCTCTTCGTCGTCTGCTTCGACGTTTGGGCCTTGAGGATTTCTGCTCAAATAGTCTGCCAATATATTTTCCTTGCCGGGACAATGTTCTATTGTGAAGCTGTATTCCTGAAGTAATAATGACCAACGTGTAAATTTCGTTTTCTCGTCCTTATGCTTATTTAACCATAGTAAAGCTCGATTGTCGGTTTTGACTATAAATGGACGGTCTGCCAAATATATTTTGTATTTCCTTATATAATTAACGACGCTCAAACATTCCAATTCATTGATATGGTATTTTCTCTCCGTCGGAGATAACGTATTACTAGCATAAGAGACGATGTGCTTCTGGTCATTATCCCCCAATTGATATAATACTGCAGATAATCCTATTAAGGATGCGTCCGTCTGCAGTATGAACATTTTATTGAAATCTGGCCGGTGCAGTCCTAGAGGTTTATTCAATACTTCTTTTAGTAAAATAAAAGCTTCTTGGGCTTCCGGATTCCACTTGAAGCGCCAGTCTTTCGAGAGTAGTCGGGTCAAGGGCTTTGTAATTATTGCAACATTAGGGATATATTCACGTACCCAATTACATAAACCAAGGAAACTCTGAAGCTGGCGCCTCGTCGTAGGGGCCGGATAATTTTGTATCTGTAATATGTGTTTTTCTAATGGTTGAGTGGTGTTGGCATTTATTTGATGCCCGAGATAGGTTATGCTTGACGTGGCTACTACACATTTTTCCGGTGACACCTTTAAATTATGCAAACGCAGGCGTTCAAAGACGGCTCTCAGATGGTTTACATGCTGTTCTATATTTTCACTGTAGATGATAATATCATCGAGATATACTTTGCAGAAATGATGCAAGTAGCCGGTCAATACGTCTCTTGCCATAAATTTTTGGAATGTACATGGAGCGGTCTTCAATCCGAAAGGCATCACGTTAAATCGGTAAGATGCTCCATCTAATGTTGTAAACGTAGAATAGTTTTTTGACGACTCCTCAAGAGGGATTTGCCAATATCCGCTCTTGAGGTCCAACACCGTAAATATGTTGGCGTTTCCTAGATCCTTTATACTCTCGTATATCTTTGGTAAGACGGATGCTTCGTCTTCCGTTACTTCATTTAAGTGACGATAATCAATGCAGAAGCGAGGCTTCTTGCCGGGCCTTTCAATTATAATGGGAGGCGAACTGTACTGAGCGGTACTCGGTTCTATGACCCCGGCTTTCAGCATCTCTTCAATTTGATCGTACATAACTTTTTTCTTAGTAGGAGACATAGGGTAGGGTTTGATATTGAACGGGCGGTCATCTTTAATTTTTATTTTATGTTTTGTTGTCACCGTGGTAGCTTGGGTAGGCACCGCGGTGAACAATTCAGCAAATTCCTCGAATAGAGGTTTTAAATTATCGTTTTCGATGATCAGTTCTTCGGGAAGCCGGCATTGCTTCCTTGCCTGATGTGCCGTTTGATTCCAGAAGACGGTTATTCGCTCTTCGGTGCCGACGTAGACACATTTACGTTGATAATCGAATACGACATTGTGAGCATATAAAAAGGGGGCTCCCAGAATGAGCTCTTCGTTTAAATTTTGAATGACCTGAAACGTGGTCTGAAAGGGTACATCTAGTACATTAACGTTTATGGTCGTAGTCCCGAGGGATTCTACTAAACCATCGCCACAAGCCATAACAAAAGTTTGGGGAGCTGTAAGTTGATCAATGTCGTTCAAAAATTTCGGTTGGATAATATTCCTTGTCGAACCTGTATCCAATAAAGCGTTAACCGCTCGATTATTAATTATAATCTTAATGCGAGGCAGAGGGAAAGCGTCGTTGGTTTGATTGATAGATTCTAATGGAGTGAATCTGTGGGGAGATAGGTTGACTTCTTGATCCTTAAACAGGTAATTAAGGTCAGGAAGGTCATCGAAGTTTTTTAATTTAAACTTCTTGCTTCGGAGCTTCCCCGAGGGTCGCTTCGAGCCTGCTGGGGCCTGGTAGGCGGGGCTGGTACAGTTCGGCCTGGGCCATCGCCTCTGACCCCCGCTTGGTTTCCCGTATTCATATTACGATAGGGATTGTTTGGGCATTCTGCATGAAAATGCCACTGCTCCGTTGGGCAATATCTGCAAGGGCGATACGGGACTCGGGAGTTCCTTACGTCTCCAGTACCCCTTCTCGGTATATCCCCTCTAGGCAGCGAGGAAATACTATTTGCAAAATGCACCCTTGGTGCTGGCGGATTATCTCTTCTTTGAGATCCATTGAATGGTGTCCTAGATGCACCAAAGGAACTGGAGGACGGCTTCGTTAAGGCGGAGGGTTCCGTTCTCCAGTTACTGCTCGATTGCTGATTCCCTTGAGCTGAAGCGGTAGAGGTGGACGCTTCTCGGTCTTTGCTTTTCTTTGCATTTTGCAGAATCTCGAATTCTTTATTCTCATCCATGATTTTAGCCATTTGTTCGGTCATCGTCACTAGTGTATTTGTATCTGGTATGACGGCACTCTTTAGGAGCATTTTCATATCAGGTCTCAATTGATTGAAGATGGTAGCCGCCTTCATCGCCTCCGGCTTAAACGGATCGATCCTCTTGAAGAGGCATACCTTCCTTGAAATAAATACTGACGTATTTTCCTCGGCATCTTGTTTCTTGCCATATAAATTAGCTACTGCTTCGGTGAGTATTTGACCTGAATCATAACGGCTTCTGAACCGCTCGAGGAATAGAGGATACGTGGTAATTAGGGTTCGATATTGTTCGAACCATTTCTTAGCATCATCTTTGAGCTGTTCTGATATTTTATATAGTCGGTCGTTATCCTGCGTAATTCGTACTCGGACGAAAAATTCCTCCATTTGATAAATGAAGGTTTCAGGGTCTTCGTGTTCGAAGCCATGAAATTCCGCATTTGGATGCTTCGACCGATACTTATGCTCGTGCGTGGCTTCGCTTAGAGCTTTGGCAAGACCTGCTGCCATTTGGGCGAACACTTGTTCTGAGGAGGGCTGTATGACTCCTTCAGTGGTACTCGGGCCAACCCCCGAACTACCCAGTACATCCTCCGCGCACGGCCTCTCTAACCCTCTAGAGACGTTGTCCATCACAGATGTCGGCTCGTCGTAAAACTGGAAAGGCGTTGATTCATCCATATCCTTTCCAGAAAGCCCTGCTGACTAACAACGCCCCACGTTGGGCGCCATGTAGAAGAACGCACCACCGGGCGTCAAAATGACGCGACACCAATTTATTTCTCAGGGGGCGCCAGTCGCGTATTACCCCGTTCTTCTACCTCCCAGGCGGGTTCGAGATAAGATGACTTCGGTAGCCGAAAAGCGGGACCAAGGCTGCACTACCACAGATCGGAAACTACGCTCTCTCTGGACCCGAATTCCCTCGTTAGGGGTTTAGGCACCTCTTAATTTCCTGAATTTTTGCATAAAAAAATCCCAACCGAAGAATTTCTCTGCGGAGGGATTAGTTTTGGTACGCGAAAATCGCGTTTTGGTCCATTAATAACGGAATATATTTCTCAAAAAACGCATAAAAAAATCCCTATCAAACCTTCGTAAAGCAACCAGAAGGTCGAACGTTAATGCGAATTAACTCGACACATCCGGCTTTCTCTACGAAAGTTCCAGGGATTATAGACCGTCAACAGGCCTCAAGATCAATTAAGAAATATTAGTTCAAAGAATCCGTTTATTTAACAGAATTGGTTATACAAAATTCTCAAGAAAGAATCGTGCCTTCCCCAATCAAGGTAGTGACTTTCAGACCATACAAGCGAGAGCGCTCGCGCTAACGATCGATTAGGTAGAAAAGATTCATACGTACCTTCTCAGAATCAAAATGCGAGCTTTTAGAATCATTTCAGACTCTGGGTAAATGAATAATTAAGGCTGACTGAAATTAACTTAAAAAAGTTTTACTAAATGAATTTAGTTTCGCTAGAGACTACCTAGCTTTAAAGTTCTTGTATCGTGGAAATTCACGTACTCAAACACATTCTGAGGACTTATTACTGCATAAGTTGAGTGGCGTTCGATCAGTCCACGACTTACTAACCCTTATCACAGTCGATTAATAATATCGATTTGGCAGCGTCTCACCTTCGAGCGACTATTAGGCAAAATTGAATTTTTGGATTTTTATGCACAAGGCGTTTTCCTCTATAACTTTGTCATTTGAAAAGCCCCGTTAGTGGCTTTTCTACCATCGCTTTGTCTGGACTACTCAACGCGCTCGACCAAATTGCGAGCCGCTGGGTCAATCCAAACTCCTTCCATGCGAGAAACCGGCCTTGTACATGTGCATTGATTTTTATCAATTTTTGCTTATCGGCACTACGCCGGCTTTGACAAAATCTTCTATTTTGCCTTTTGGATGCAGTGCATCGTTAAAATTTTATGCTCATACTTTAGAATTGTGCTTTCAATGATCGTACCTCAAAGGTCAATGTCTTTGGTTGAGGAATAAAAAATAAAAAATAATTTAAAGTATATTTTCGTGGTACTTTTTAAACTGACTTCGTGGTACTTTTGAAAAATCCATTTTAAGACCAATTTCAGCGTACTTTTGAAAAATCGATTTTCGAGCCAAATTTCAAGGTACTTTTGAAAAGTTAATCCGCGGGTGGAATTTTGGCGTACTTTTGAAAAATCGATTTTCAAGCCAAATTTCAAGGTACTTTTGAAAAGTTAATCCGCGGGTGGAATTTTGGCGTACTTTTGAAAAATCGATTTTCAAGCCAAATTTCAACGCAGTTTTGAAAAATTAGTCTGCAAGTGAAACTTTGGCGTACTTTCGATAAATCGATTCTTAGGCCAAATTTTGACGCCCTTCCAAAAATATTATTTTTCAAAGTCCAATTTATGGTACCTTTGAAAAAGTATATTATTCATAAATCTTTGTCATTATATACTTCTACTCTGATATTCTGAACCAAAAACATTTTTCCTAAGTGAAAATTCGATGTTTCTTCGAATTTTCACCTGGTCATTTCCAACGCCTTATAGAACCCAAAACGGTCCTTGTGGACTGATCTGCGCCTCTGCAGACTCCCAAAAATGTCTTTAAATGAAATTTTTGCCTAAGTCGAATTTTGATTATGTCTTCAACTTAGGACGATTTTGGAGAGTTCTACAACAGGGACACCGAATTGTCATTCCAAAGTCACTGCGAGCAGCGCTATTAGAGGAGCTCCACGCAGCACATATGGGTATCGGGAAGACTAAGTCGCTAGCAAGGAGTTACCTACCCAGTAAACATTAATGTAACTTTACCTCTCTGAGAGGTAAGATTAATAGAACATCTTTATATAAAATATTTTACATAATTTTACATAGCATATACGTAAAATAATATCATATTTAAGTCAACATATTAACTTAATTACATATACACAAGTTTACATATTTGCTACATAATTTTACTTAAAAATGTTTACCTACTTCATTTTACGACATCGAAATCATGGAACGCGTCACACGCTCACGCAGCACGCCAGTGTAAAATGATGTAAAATCTAACGTTTGTTTTTTGATCATTTTTGTGAAAAATTGTGGATGATGTCTTTTAATAACTTTGATGCAGAACTGTGAACCATAAAGCGTTGTGACTTTTTTAAATATTATTTTATTTGGACGTTTTATTAGTGTAGAGGTTAGGTGCAAACATAAACATGCCCTCTTGTTTGCGAATTTGGGTACATACCTTTGGAGGTGCACCATTTTCCAGTGAATGACCCAAAAGTAAGTTTGTGTTGTACCGTTTTTATAAAGATATTTATTTAAATGAAACGTAATCTTTTTATAGGTTAGAATTATTTCATGGGCAATCGTTATTCTCGACAGACAATTATATCATTACATGGATTTTGTTACCCAAAAGCTGTAAGTTGGTGCTGTTCCCACATTATTAAGTTCAACTGAATCCAGCGTAAGAAGTTGTAATTCAAGGAAACCCAGATCTTAATAGTGACCAAAAGCTTTTGCGAAGTACTATGCATAGGTATGGTTATTGTTTACCGACATCTTATAGCACCCCCACTTTGTATTTGTTATTGTATTGTACATATATTTCAAGGTTTTGTATGTGTAAAATAGGCTAATATTTTCCTGCAATTTTTCTTTTGTCCAAAATTGGCTTCAGCACGTCAAAATATTTCAGAAAAATTAGATCAGAACCTTAGGACAAAACCATTGCCCCTTTTTAGGGGATAATAGGGGTGGTAACCAAAAACTGATAAATTTAAATTAAATTTAATATCAGAATCGGTTTCAACATGTTAAAAAACAGGATTAGATGGTTCTGATCAAAAGCTCCTCCTCCTTTTTTTTTGTTGTCTTGTGATTAATGATATTGCTTGTATCACCATTAAAAAAATTAATTTGATCATTATAAAACTACGAAGAAAACTGGAATTGTCTGAACCTTTATGGTTAATTTTGTTGCAAGAAATTAAGACAATTAAGATTTGTCATTATTAAAAATATGCTTCTGGTAGAATTAAATCATCTTGGTAAAGGACCCCGCACATTTTCTTATATCAAATGGCTCTCGGTGAATGTAATAGTATAATATAATTTAATATTTATACAAAAAAAGCTTAAGAAACAGTAACAACTTCGAAAATTGAATCGTTGATTGTTTACTGTTCAGTGGCGTTAATTAACAATTTGTTTATATGGCTGTTAAAGAAACTACTTTTATCATGGGATTCTCATAAGATTGATGCACTCATCTACAATTTATGCATGAAAAAAGTACTGTTTTACACACTTGTTGCATAAATAAGTAGGTATTTTAAAATTATTTAAAACAATTTTTTGGCAATTATTTAACAAATGCCTTTTTTTCATGCTTCACGGCTCCCAATTGGCGTAGAAAACCCCGTTTTTTAAAATTGTTTCTTTTTTTGTGATCTTTTGAAGCATTCTAATAATTTTTAATTGTTAAATTCTGAGAAAAAAATTCTTTATAAAAAATTTGAAATAATTTTAAATAGTTTTAAAAAATTGTGTTAACACCACTGAAGAGTAGGAGAAAAATCTACATTCTAAAACAAATTGTTCTATGACTTGATGCACTTAAACAGTCAACGGTTCAATTTTCGACTTTGTTATTGTTTTTTTGGCGTTGTTATAAACATTTCCACTTGAAATTTGGTGTGATGATTTAATGGACTTATTTAGCATATTTTTTTATTACATTTTGCAAAAAAATCTCTTAATTTTAGAGCGAAATTCAAAAAACCAGGATATTCTAAGATCTCTAGAGGCTTTAAAATTAATCAAGAATATAGACGCTGCGTGAAGTCATTCACTCCTAGTTGCATTTTCATTTCCCTTTTTTCGGCAGTTATATGCTGCATACTCTTATGTTGAAATACTCCAATAGTCCCCAAATCACCATCTCTGGCAGATTAGACAAATCTGATTTTAAATAACTCGGTTTTAACAGTGTAAACTCAACTTTGAGGCAGACTTTCGGATTGAATGACAGCACTTTGAGCACATCGGTTCATGTTTAAAGCAGTATACTTCTGAAACTCATTGGATCGACCTCAAATTCCATTGGAAGCGTGTTTTCGTAAAGTTTTGTTAAAATATATACATTATTATTTAAACTATCATAAATTGTTTAATAACTTAACAAATTGATCAAAATAGTTTGAATCTAGTTTTCCTCACAATTTAGTAAAGGGATACAAGCTATATAACCAGATTTACTACACTATACAGGGTGCGCCACTTAAAACTCCCCAGACTTGTAACTTTTTTATTTTCGTAGCGATGACCATGTTGGGCACATCAACTTGTAGACATTTTTAAAGCTTTTAAATATCCATACAGAGTGATTATTTTTTTTTTGAATGGTTAAGAAAGGAAACTTAATTTCTTTGAATATTTTTTTACCTCACCCTGTACATGGACTGTGTTATTGTTTTCTTATAAAGGTTTTAATTAGCTCCAATTTATGTTATTAAAATAAAAAAACTTAAAAAATAAAACATTTGCAATTTCCTACTTAGTACATTTTAATACAAGTTAGTTTTTAAATTTTTTTTTTTTTTATTTTTTGTTATTGTTTTATTACGCTGAATATTGTTTGTGATATGTCTTAAGTATAAGAAAACATTAACGTAGTTCATGTACAGGGTGACGTAAAAAATATTCAAGGAAATTAAGATTTCTTTCTTAACAATTTTTTCAAAAAATTTTTTTTTTAAATACTTTAAAAATATCTACAATTTGATGTGCCTTAAAAAATAAGAAAATTACAAGCCTGGGGAGTTTTAAATGGTGCACCCCGTATATGAAATAGACTAATATTTCAATTATTTTCACAGGTTGTGTAACTGATGTTCAAGTAGCAAATGTCAGGGTGACGAAGGCTGACCAAAGAACGAGTACAATCAGAAACGACCCGAGAAATGCTTAACACTTATTGTAGATACTTAGTTAACTTGAATATAGATTAGTTACACAAAAGACACTAGTATTAATCTCTCCTAAATCAACAGTTAATAAAATAAATTAAATGAAATTTGAGCTTTACTAGGAATGCAAGGCAAGGTAGGTAGGTGGGTATACATCATTGGAGAAGAAAAAATATCGTATAGCTGCTTTCTAAAGAACATATAGATGACAACGTCGAGGACAACGCCTAATGCCTGGTTTACCTACTGGGATATGCAGAGATTAAGATGGAATTGAAACTTTGTTGATACTAATTAACTATTAGTTTAAACTGTCATTCAGTTCGAGAATCTTTCCTAAGCTAATATATGTTGACAAATCAAACAACCATATGTTGCATTATATACTTTTTATCTCTTTTTGATGTAGCATGTATTTGTTTTATATACCTACCACCATAATGTTCAAAATAGCACCCTATAGTACTTTTTAAATATTGATACTAGAGAACTGGATTCTTGGAGTTCAATATATGAATATAAATTCCTCACGAATTGTCCAGAAAAATTGATATTCTTTAGGAAATAACTGGAGGAGACATCAACTTCTATTTTTAAGTAGAATATCTCTGAACATTTTTAGAAAGTTAGAGTTTTATATTTTAAATATAACCATTTTTTACAAAAAAAAATTTCATTCAAAATATAAAACTACTCGGCTCTCTAAATAAGGTATTCGACTTAAAAATAAAACTTGGTGTCAACTTCGGTAATTTTCTAAAAAAATATAGTTTTCTGTATAACTATTCATATATCTAACTTTAAAAATCCAATTGTGTAGTATCAATATTTAAAAAGTGCTGGGATATGCTATTTTGAACATACGGTAGGTAGATAAAATATATACATGCTACATCATAAAGAGATAAAAAGTATATAAGTTACGTAGCGTAAGGTCACTATCAAGTGGTTGAATATACATATATGCTACATCATAAAGAGATAAAATTAGTTACGTATGCTTTACATAGCAAGTGGTTGAATATACATATGCGCTACGTCATTTGTTCCATACCGTGAGGTCACAGTGTTACCTCTTCACTATGTAAAAATCATATGCATATGTTGCTGACATTTCGCAGAGTATGCACATATGATTATGCGTCACATTTTACATAGCACGTTACTTCTGCGAAACTTAGTTTACGTAGCATTTACGTATATGCTATATGTTTATGTTTGCTGGGTATGGTGGCCAGGGATAGATTCCGACATAGAAAACAGAGTAGATCTTGCTTAGCATGTCAGAAACAAAGGGCAGACCCACCGAAATCAGAATATACGCCATGGCCAGTGGAACACCAACTCTTCAGAAGAATCCATGCAGATTATTTGACATTGAAAAGCAAAAATTTTCTAATACTCATCGATGCGTATAGTAAGTTCCCAGAGGTATACCCTGTTAAAACCATGACCGCAGGAGAAACGGAAGAGAAGCTACTGGACGCCTTCGCAAGATATGGAATTCCAGATTTATTAGTAACAGATAATGGAACACAATTCGTGTCAGCTCGGGTGGAAAGATTTCTAGCGAGAAACGGGGTTAAACACATCACAACTCCGGTAGGGCACCCACAAAGTAATGGTCAAGCTGAAAACGCAGTAAAAACCTTCAAGTACAAAATGAAAGCAGCTTTAGAAGAAGAAAACAAAGATGAAAACTGGTCTACCCTAATATCAAGATTCTTACTTACTTACCGAAACACAGAACATAGCACTACAAAACAAACCCCAGCAATGCTAATGTTCGGGAGAACGTTAAAAACAAGACTGGACTTTTTAAGGAAACAAGAGAAAAGGGAGGTAAGCACCGAAGAGAATCAAGTAAGACAAACGATCAAAAAGGCACAACAAAAACAAGCACGACACTATAGCCAGGGTAAGAAAAGAGTATTTAAAACAGACGAGATTATAGAACGGTAAACCGAAGGAAATGGACTGAGGCAAGAATCATACGCAGCATTGGGAAGACAACATACCTCTGCGAGGTATATGAGGCAGGACAAATTTGGAAGCGACACTGCAACCAGATCATAGGCAGAAGAGGGAGGCGAGAGACAGAGACAGACGGGTTTAGTCATGGTAAAGTATTAGCTTCAAAAATCATGCACGATGTAAAACAGCCAACCGTAAGTAGTACTAACGCTACCGATAATATACCACTAAACATTACGACAGACCCGATAAACTTTGACGCGAGTTCGACAGAACCGAATAACTCCGATAATTTAGTGTTTAATGACGAGGGTAGTGACGGACCATTAATAAATAATGATAAAACCATAACACCACTATGTAGTAAAAAATCTGTTGTTTCCCACAGCTCCACATCAGCATCCCCAGCACCTAGCCAGGCGAGCGGAGGAGCAGAGCGGAGGCAACGTTCCACCAGAGCACGAAGGCAACCAATGAGGTTACAAGATTTTATTGTAGAATCACCCTGACTTGTCAGTACAGTTACGGGTTAGGAAATAAATATATTTACATAAATAATTTAAAATAAGATTTTGATATAGAGTATCCAACTACAAGATAAAGTTACTAGTTAGGCAACTATTGTATAGTATTACATAACTGAATTTTAAACGAAAAGAAATGTTATAAAAATAGTCAGCTACAAAGCACGTGTGCTCCAGTTAATAAATTATTGCATTGTATAAATAAGTGTAAGCAAAAAATAGAGGTGTTATGTTGGTAGCACGGAGTGCACAGGGCGCATGTCCGACATCCTAGCGGAAGCCACAGTGCTTAGCTGGACGACGCGCGAGTAGGTTGATAGGGACCGGGCACTTACCTCGTACCTCGTGTCCTATGTAATGTATGTAAGCAAGTCTGTGATAATAAAGTTGTTGTGTGTTAGAAGTCTAGTATTTCATTGTTCCAAGTTCCAATTGACCCATCATAGAATAACAAACGTTACAGTAATGTTAAAAAGCAAACTTCTTAGAAAAATGTAAAATAAATACCTATATTACTTTTGCAAATAAGTGAAACATGAACTTTTAGCGCACTCCTACTTCTCCATTCTCTTCTTTGCATCGCTCCTCTCTTTTGCACTTCTCGGATAATCTTTTAACAGCTTCTCTACTTCGCTTTCCATAATATATTCATTCATGGGTGCAGCTAAAATAAACTTAGTTATTATTATTCGAACCACTATTACCTATTAAAAATATATATATGAAAAGTGGTCAAGATAAAAATAATAGAAATTATTGAAGGATATATAGCACTCGGTGAATAATAATAATTTACCGAATTATAAATTAGAATCCATACAGTACACTCTGGCAAATAGAACTGCAAGATAAAAGTTTGTAATACCGATTAGGTCTCTGTATTTTCATGCAATCTGTTCACCTGTGTTCGGCCTGATATCGTATCATATATCTTTCATTTAAAAGTTTAAAATAATTATCTTACAGCACAATATTCACTTATTAATTTTCATCCACAATTAGTTGCTACGTTATTGCTAGATGATTTTAAAATTATTAACTAATTACATTATTTGTTGTCATTCTCAAACTCGTTCTCAAATTCAATTTCATCAGGTTTATTTATCAGATTTAATAATACTTTCACGTGATTCATATTTTCTCTCCAACCCAATAAACATTTATATATGCAATGCATGTTCTTTTCATGTTTCCTCTGCACTTGAATGATATACATTGCCTGTGTTAAGCATATGCTTTTCACATGGAATTTAAATGCAAAGTGACCGGTCCACACATCTTCATGTCATATACATTGCACTATCCATTTATATATGCAATGCATGGTCTTTTCATGTTCCCATATCCGTCAAGCATATTCTATGCACATGTAATCTACACTGTAAAAAATGATGCAAATTTACCATCGTTGCGTGTAAAATTCCCATGTATTTTTACCCGCAAAGAGACAGGAAAATTTCCATTTAACATGGAGAATTACCCCAAAATATAAGGGAAATTAAAATTTTCCACTCTCTTTGCGGGTAAAATTCCATTACTATTGGGGGTAAATTTACTATGAAAAAAAAATCCTGTCTGGATAAAGGGCAATTTTATTACCCCTTATCCAGACAGGATTTTTTTCCATAGTAAATTTACCCCCAATAGTAATGAAATTTTACCCGCAAAGAGAGTGGAAAATTTTTATTTCCCTTATATTTTGGGGTAATTCTCCATGTTAAATGGAAATATTCCTGTCTCTTTGCGGGCAAAATTACATGGTAATTTTACACGCAACGATGGTAAATTTACATTATTTTTTACAGTGTAAGTGAAAGATAATTAGGCCATACACTTTCATATTAAATACATTTTATATATGAAATTTTTATTTTAGAAATAATATACATAAAATAAATATGTGTACTAAATGTATGTATTATTCTTTATTGTCTCCCTCGTTGTCTCTCAATTTCCTTATTGGTTGTTTATTTGCTCTCTGCTTGGCTTTTATGAGCCATTTTTTAATGGCTTCAATAATTACGTTGTCGTAGCTTGTGCAGTACTGGCATTTTTTCTTAATGCACCTATTGACAATGAATACATATAAATAATCAATATGCATGTAATAATATGAATCTTATATTAACTATGAGGATGAATTTTGATACACTAGCAGCAAGCGAGTGACGTAATTTAAACTAGTGGGTTAGAACATTAAAAACATTTAAGTTACATTTCTATATAGCATAATAATAAAGTACACTTGTTACTACAGCAAATTTATGTCCATCGACAGTATTAAATAATAAATCAGCGTCTTCAAAGACACTAATAAATCAGATATATATATAACATTTCCGTCTAATAGCAATATTTTTGTGCTACTTGGGAGATATGACCTCGCATGACCTCCATTTTAATATTTTCCAAAATTTCGATTATATGTATGTACATATTCTGTATAACATTTTGTGTTCTAGTATAAAATAAGACTTATTTGCTGATGTTTGGTTTAAAATTAAAATATTTTAAAGACATTAGTACATTTTTTAGGTTAAATAGGTTTTTTACCATTTATTATTTTTATTTATTTGCTTTTATCATGATTCGAGAATATTATTTAGGTATTATGCAAATCACAACTTACACACTTTTTTATTTATTATGAAAATACCTACTTTCTGTGTATTGTTGCCCTAATCTGGGCACGCTAATATACTAGTTAGGTAAATACTTTAAAACACTCATTATTGGAGAACCAATCAAAACAACTACTCTTCTACCTAACACTGATGAAGTATTGAATTACATGATAAGATTCTTAGCATTTTAAAGAAAAAAAAATATATTGAAATTACTTAAATCATTCATTTACATTTAGTCATTCACACCTTTTTTATTTAATACGAAATTATCTACTTTCTGTATATTGGTACCCTAATTGGGTCACGCTAATATACTACTTAGAAAAACACTTTAAAACACTCATTGGAAAACCAATCAAAACAACTACTCTTCTAGCTAATACTGACGAAGTATTATATTACATGATAGGATTCCTGGCATTTTAAGGCAAAAAAATATATAGAAGATACTGAAATTATTTATTGAAATTCAGTCATTCACAAGAATTATTGAACCTTACATTCTATTTCAACTCTAGAAAAGTTGTACAAGTTTTTTCGAACTCGTTAGTTCTCATCAGTAGAGTATAGAAACATTCATTCATTATTTACAAGCCTATTCTTGATTTATTTTTTACCATTTATTATTTTTATTTATTTGCTTTTATCATGATTCGAGAATATTATTTAGGTATTATGCAAATCACAACTTACACACTTTTTTATTGTGGCGTTGAGTCGCTGTTTCGATCTTTTTATTTTTATGCCCAAGTTGTTCACGAGTGGGCCACCCTACGAGCGACGTGATTAGCGTCACTGGTTTTACCTGGCTAACTTAGTAAAAGATATGGAGAGCATAAAGGGCAGTGAGTTCAAGGCTTGGGCGCCATGATTACTAGTGTAACCAAGAAAAAGGATAGCTAGAGATAACAAAAAGACAAAAGGCAGATTACATGCATACAATAGTACTATATTACAAAAATTAATATATTACAAAAATTATTATATCACAAGGAAAACAGGCTATAGGAGCACCAGGGGTACTGTATAGCAAAATATCATATATAAATACGTATAAAATATACTATATCACAATTCGCTTACTGTGAGATAAGCGCGAAACTAGTACGAGAGGCAAAATAACTATATTACAAAAAAACCTCGTAAATTTATCTCAATGTTCATAAATTATATCCATAATCATTACCACAAAATTGCACCACAATTTACTATATACACACATATAATTAAACAAAAGTGCATGTAGAATACTATGACTAAATATTATTCACGACCAATAGGTACAACTATTACAACAAAATGCACCACGACTTACTATACTTATATTTCTACTCAATTAAAATTGCATATACTAGACTATACAAAATATGGGTAGCTATGAATTAAAATATCGTTGGCTACGAAATTGATACTACGGTATAATATTTTCGACAATAGATTTAAGATATACGCAACTACGAATTAAAATAAGACAATAAATTAATTACAACCCCGGGCTCAGAAACTGTATTCTAATAAATAAATAATAGATCTCCCATGAATCTAATATTTCAAATTTAGACAAACCGAAATTAGGTACCTCGCTTTCATGAAGCAAAAGACTGATATAAGTGAAAATAATCCCTTTCATATGATATAATAATCAAAAGTACTTAGCTTGTGTTTAATATCCTGATGAAAGAAATTCCTAAATACGCTCCTGTACTCCGATGATGATGGACTTAAATTTTGCTGACCTCGCACCGCGTCACCTGTGGTACCATTCCATTTCGAGGATGTAAAATCGTAGAGCACGTGGAAATAATTTATCGCCAATACAAAATTACGGAAGTTTCTTCACCCAGCGGGTTTTCGATTGTCTAGTATACAGTTTGAAATGTGTCGTGTCGAAAAACTCGGTAATAAGTGAAATGTCGGATTCCTTCTCAAGTTGTTACAAAATCATTTAGGAAACGTCGTATTACATAATAATAATATTAATAATAATAATGTTTATTCATCTCATATAACAGTTACAAATACATAACATTTAAAGTTAATATCCTTAAATTTACGAGAAGAAATACAATAAGACATGTATACAGAAAACGACAAATAAACATAAGTAGACCCACAAAGGAATCCCTGCTCGTGGGTAGCATTCTATATTTATTTTATCAGTAGACGGTATGTTATATGTAAATATATAATTTTACAGAAATGGAGAATAAGTAAGGGTATACGAGAAAAAAAAAAAAAAAAAAAATATATATATATATATATATATATATAATAAGGTGGAGACAAGAAAAAGAGGAAAAATAAATTCTGATAATAATACACAATATCACTTATATAGACACCGTGCAGAGGTAGTCAGTAGGTTCGGTCAAGTAGTTTGTCGGACACAACCAAGCGCCAACACACGGTGCCTATTCATTACCCTAGAGGCAAATACTACGAGTTGCTGCTAGATGCAAATAATAACAAATGTACTATATTCCAGTTTATGCAAGGAACTCTAAAAATTACATTTTTAATAATAATTTTGGATGATATAATTTTAATTCTAATGAGCTTAACAAAGAAAGGAAAGAAATAACGAAAACTGTATGTAGTGACTATTAAGTACGTCCAAATGCATTTTTAATGTCAATCATATCATGAACTACGATTCTCGGCATACCAAGGATCCAGTTCTTAACTTTTATTTTAAACAGTTTAAACGAATTCAATTTTTTTATATACTCGGGCACGAGATTATATAATTTTGGTTCAAGGTAAGTATGGCTGCGTTGACCAATAGTTTTATCCATTCTTGGTACTGTAATTGCTTGTTTTTTATGTCTGGTATCATAAGTATGCTTCACCAATAGATTTTTTCTCAAATGTTTACGTTGGTGTAAGATTAGCTGGTGGCAAAATAATTGTCTGATGTCTAAAATTTTTGCTTCACTGTACAGATCATCGCTTGGGTAGGTGTAACATTTGCCAAATATTATTTTTAATAACCATTTCTGGGCAACTTCTAGTTTTTTTAGGTAGCAATTTGTTACTCCCCCCCAAACAACAATACCGTACAATAAATGTGTTTGCACTAAAGCATAATACATTGTCGTCAGATATTTAATATCAAAAAAGTTTTTTAAATATTTAAATTTTGACAAAAGACATCTTATTTTTTTAACTAAATATTCAATGTGTTTGTCCCATCTGAGGTGGCTATCTATTATTATACCAAGGTACTTTATTGACTTAGCTGACTTTAATTCAATATCAAAATCGTTATATCTAAGACTAATGGAAGTGAAGTTTGGGAGGTTAGAAGCATAACTAGTAAAAGGTACGTACTGGGTTTTTTTCAAATTTAATGTGAGCAGTTTGCTGTTAAAAAAGTCAAGTACAATCGGAAAATCATTCTGGATAACACGTTTAAGTGAATGCCAGTCTTTGGCTCTATAGAATATGGCAGTGTCATCGGCAAAACCTATGACCTCGCCTACGATAGGAAGTTTAAATAAATCATTTATATATATAGTAAATAATATAGGGCCAAGGACTGTTCCTTGAGGAACTCCATAACTTACATTTTTTGTGCTGCTGATTGCGTCATTAAGTTTTACACATTGTGTTCTGTTACTTAGGTAACTTTTCATTAAATTATACGTGGTTCCTCGAAGGCCAATACTTTCTAAGGTATCCAGTAAATCCGTGTGACTTACGGTATCAAACGCTTTTGCCAGATCAACGAAGATGCACATTGCCGGCTCGGCTGCATCTACTGCCCTGTAGATTTTAGTCATTAAGTCAGACAGAGCATCTTCTGTTGATCTGGACTCTCTAAAGCCATACTGAGTTTTTGAAATTAGGTTATACTTATCTGTATAGCTACATAATCTTTTTTTGATAATTTTTTCAAGGATTTTTGAAAATATTGACAGGAGTGATATAGGTCTATAGTTGGACACATCGAACTTATCTCCGGACTTATATATGGGCTTAACAACTGCAACTTTGTATGCCTTTGGAAAAGTACCTAATTCTAATGATTTATTAATAAAGAATGTAACTGGTTTTATTAAATAGTCAGCACACTCCTTAATCGTCTCCGCCTTGATATTATCTAGACCGGGGGACTTATTATTATTCTTTAATTCATGTATTACTTTCTTAACTTCACTCTCATTAGTCGGCTCCAGATATATCGAGTTTGGCACCCTTGATCTTGGATGTGGATGATTAACCCTCTTTATTTTGCTGGCTAAGTTGCTACCTACGCCACTGAAGAAGATATTAAATTGTTCAGCAATTTCAGCTGTATTTGATATTAAGTTATTATCGTCGTTTCTTATGTTTTTTATATCGCTCGTTGTTTTTGTGTTTAAGATATTTCCAACACATTTCCACATATTTTTTGGACTATTTTGGTTTTTGTTTATTTGCTGTTTATAATAATTACTTTTAGCTGTTTTTATTAAGTCGTGAACCACATTTCTATATCTCTTAAATTCATTTAGATTAATCATGTTTTGTTTGTCTTTTTTAACTTTTTTGTGTAACTGGTTTTTTTTTGTTTATGGCTTTAACTAAACCTTCTGTTATCCATGGGTTTCGCTTTATTTCGATTCTTTTAAGAGGTATAGTTTTACTACAGGTTCCGATATAGTTGCTTAATTTGTCTATAAATAGTTCTACCCCTTCATCAATGTCAATTGTATTATAAATATCTAGCCAGTTTTCATTTCTTAATTTTTCTTTTAGGTTGGGGTAGTTTATGAAAGTTTTATTTTTATTGTTATTGTTTGTGTTTTGTGTACTTTCGGGGGACAGATCATATTTAAGTATTGTAGAATAATGATCAGTTATACAGGATTGATATACAATAGGTACAAATAATTCCGTAGATAGCTTAGTTTTCAAAAATATATGATCTAGGCATGTGCCTGATTTTTCCCTAGTCACAGCGTTAATTGCTGATATATATCCATTTTCATATAACGTATTTAAATATTCCTGGCAGTATTCAGTATCCTCAAATAAATCTATATTTATATCACCAAGTATTATATTTACATTATAATGTTGGTTATTGTGTTGTAGGTAATTATTTAGAAGCATATTAAAATCCGTTGGGCATAATGACGGCGATCGGTATATTGCTAAAATTTGTATACTTTGAGCTTTAAATAAGATGTTTAGTTTAATGACTTTATTTTTACCTAAGGAAATGATTTCATAATTATAACTTAAGTTTTTATTAATATAAATTATAACACCATCCGATTTATTGACGTCGCCCTCATTATATATAATATCGTAACCGGGTATATGAAAAAGTTATATGTTATGTAAGTTCCAGGACTCCGTTAGGATTATGCAATCAAATATATAGTTAAACTCTTTCAAAACTACTTGTAATTCATTAAAGTTCTTTGCTAAACTTCTAATATTATTATGAAAACAAGTAAAACTGGACGACCCATTTTTTTTCAATTTATTATTACAATTCAAGATGTCATCTGTTATAATAGTATCTATTTTTGTAATTTTATAGTCCCTTATGTAAGCATCCATATTGGATGGACAACTGGACAAGGTATAATCTATCTATACAAAGATATTAAGTTATTCTAACAATGTTTTTAAAAGAAAAGAAAATAAACAACAATAATAATAATAATAACTACTCTTACTCTTCTACTACTACTCTTACTTCTTACCATAATCAATATTTAATCTATTTCTTGCCTGTCTTGTAAATACTGTTTTTGGACTTAGGCTTGTGTTATTTTTGTTGGTGTTAGTAAGCTTGACTTTGGCGTTGGTGCCGTTGATTGGTTGTTCTCTTCCACTGGTCCTTGTCTCAGTGTTTATAATAGAACTTCTGCTTGTTGTGATTTTAAAATGACGTTAAAATTTTGCTCCTCGAAGGCGAACATAGATAATCCTGCTTAAGGCAAAACGTGTAACCTTGAGTTACCTTGACGTTGAAAAAATTTGGTTACTAAGAAAATTAATTCTTAAGGCAATAAGAAAATTAATTCTTAGGAAAATAAGAAAAACCTAAAACAATATTTTAAATGTTAGATATTTACCGGCAATAATAATTATTAAAATTCTTACCCATACGTCTACGAGGTTTTTCAAACTATAATATCCCCTTTATAGGTCAACCAAAATTTAATGCGTCTAACTTGTTCGAGCATTCGAAGAGAAAAGGCTCGAGTTTAACATCGCGTTATTCAGTTCGGTTATTATACATTGTGCGCCATCTATCCTCCCGAGCGTCAAATGCTGACTTATGATGCTTTGCCATTATAGTCCGAGGGCCTAATAGTACAAAGGCTTGAGAAGGTAATACAATTTTACTAGTAAATAATAAACATGTGACGAAGGATGCTTTTGGAGCATTTCGCACGTTACAGTATCCCGCAGCCCCTATAAAATATATATTTCATAGATATATATTTTTTCTTTTATGAAGATTATTTTCACTTTATATACCTTAGATGTCCACCATACCTGCCCATAATACAACATAGTACAATCTACAATTATAGAGGCAATTTACATAGATAATAAATACAACATATATTAATAAGTCACAGACAATTTGGGCCATTTACTAACGTTCTAAATTAAAGTTATCAATGGAGATATCGTTATGCATGGCCTTTAGGTCTTTTATGTGATAACGACCAATGCTCTTCCCTTCTTCGTCTTTCAGCTCATATATTAGAGGAGAGATTTTACTCGTTATAGTGCATTTTATGAACTTAGGAGCCAACTTAGCTGAAAAATAATTACCAGCATCACTCAAAACATAGTTCCTTTTATAAACTATATCATCTACTTCAAATTCAACATCTCGTTTCCGTAAGTTATAATATTTTTTATTTCGTTCATAGGCTAGTTTTATTTTGTTTTCTACACCCTTATATAGATCAGGTAATTTACCTAGTTCATTTACAATGATGTCCCGATTTGCAAATTCATATGGAGATAGGTTTCTACTTTTAATCTTACCATAATATGTTCCATTCCAAGGTACGTGTCTTCCAAACACTAGAAAATTTGGGGTATACTGGGTCACGTCATGCACAGTACTATTTATAGCATTCATTATTTTAGGAATAGGTAAATCCCAATCACGTTGATTTGTTTTAATATATGACCTTAGGGCCGTACCAATAACGTGGTTTGAACGTTCTGTATTATTCGTTTGTGGGTGATATTTCGCATTGTACCATATATTCTCCACTTGATATTTCGTTAATAGATTTTTAAATTCTTTAGAGGTAAACTGCGAACCATTATCGAGTACTATTGTCTGGCATACTCCAAAAATTAAGAAAACATTTTTCTCTAGGTAAGTGCATATGTGTTTCGCAAGGGCACGCCTCAAAGGATGTATGAAAGTAAATTTGGTGAACCAATCAACAATAACTAAAATATAGCAATTTCCGGATTTTGATTTAGGAAAAGGTCCCATCAAATCGATTGATATCAATTGGAAAGGGTTTGATACATTTTTAGGATTACCCATTAAACTCATTCGTCCTAATTGACTAGATTTTTGTTCATTACAAACTCGGCAATTATAGATAAACCTTTTGACATCAGATTTCATACCTGGCCAAAAGTGTTCCTCACATAGGCGATGATAGGTTTTATTTACACCTAAATGTGCCGATAATTCACCATGAAATTTGTCTATAAGTTCTTTCCGCTTTATTTTTGGAATTACTAATTTCCACTGTTTTAAATTAGTATTAACCTTATGCTTCTGTTTTACATATTTATATAAGTCATTACCGTCTACATAAAAAGATGGATATTTTTCGGGGTTATTTGAAATATTTTTAATCATTCTTGAATACCATTTATCGTGATGCGTTACATCTATCGGATCTAATTCAACTGGTGGTCTACTTAACGCATCGGGGACTACATTTAATTTTCCTCGCCTATGTTCAAACTCAATATCGTACTGTGATAATTCTACAGCCCACCTGGCTAATCGACCTACTGGATTTTTTAAATTATTTAACCATGATATAGATGAATTGTCAGTTATAACCTTAAACTTGGTCCCTTCGATGTAACAACGAAACTTAGATACCGCCATAAGTACGCTTTTTAATTCTCTTTCTAAAATAGTATAATTCCGTTCAGATTTAGTAAACGTTTTAGAAAAATAAGCTATAACATGTTCATTATCTCCCTCGCCTTGAGTTAAGATGGCACTAGCGCTATGGTCACTAGCATCGGTTTGTAAGGTAAACATCTTAGAAAAGTCTGGCTTAGCTAATACTGGTGTTGAAATCAAGCATTCTTTTAATATTTCAAAAGAATTCTGTGCCTCATCAGTCCACACTATTTTTTTACCCTTTTTACGCCCTCTAATTACATTATTCAAAGGGATAATTAGCTCTGAAAAGTTATTTATAAAGCGTCGATACCAAGATGCCATACCGATAAATCGTCTGACCTCAGTCGTATTCCTTGGAGCAGGATATTCAATGATAGATTTTATTTTATCGGGATCACTATGTAAACCATTTCTATCTACCACGTAACCTAAAAATTTTAAGCTTGGTTGGCAAAATTTGCATTTCTCTAAGTTTATAGTGAAACCCCCAGATTTTAAAATTTCATAAACCTTTGTAAGTGTTGCAAGATGCTCATTAAAGGATTTATTTACAATAATTAAATCATCAAGGTATACGAAAATATTACTGTTGATATCAGAAGGATCAAATAGTCTGTCCATTACTCTTTGAAGTGTACTAGCGCTTGATATTAAACCCATGGGCATTCTAACAAATTCAAATAAACCTCGGCCTATCACTCTAAAAGCTGTCTTTTCGCAACTTTCCTCTGTTAATTTAATCTGGAAAAATGCTTGTTTCAAATCGATTGATGTTAAAAAATGTGCATCGCTCACCTTATCTAGTATACTATTTAAACTTGGCAATGGGTAAGAGTCTGGTATTGAGATTGAGTTTAATTTTCTACCGTCGAAACATAAACGATATTGACCAGATGGTTTTTTCACTAAAATAACATTAGAGGCATAAGGACTCTTTGAAGGACGAATAACACCTAAGTCTAATAGACGATCTACTTCATCATTCATATGTTTTTGCATATAAGGGGATAATGGGAAAGCTCTTTGTCTGAAAGGTTGATTCTCGGTTAAATTTATTTTATGTTCAGCTAAAGAAGTTAACCCTAATTTTGGAGATACTAACTCTTGAAATTTATCTGTAACCCTACTTAATAGTTGTTTTTGATTATCGGTTAAATCATGCTGGGCAGTTATAGAACAAGTGTACGGCGTATCGCTTAGATTTAATAAAGAGTTACTCAGGCTAGTATTTCCAGCGTTATCACCTGGACTATTAGTTTTACTTGATAAATGGTTTTTATTTCTATTAAATTCCCAAACGTCTTTTTCAAAATCTAAATTCAATTTGAATGCTCTACAAAAATCTATACCTAAAATCATAAAATGGCGAATATTTGGTACTATTAGACATTTTAAATCATGAGTAATATTATTTAAGGTGATTGGTAAAGTAACGGTGCCTACGACATGTTGAGAAGTTCCATCTGCCGTGGTTACACACATATGATCTATGTTATAATCTATTTTGAGGTTCATACCTAAAATTGTCTTAAAAGCAAAGTTTCCTAGAACACATTGATTAGCCCCTGTATCCAATAAGGCTGAAAACTGTCTGTCTTTTATAAATATATCTAGATAAGGACGAGAATCGCCAATCTTACTTGAAAAGACGGGTGACACTTCGTTGTGTAAATAAAAATTCTTGACAACGTTTAACCAAGCTGACCAACAATTTTCTAACGAAAAATTTTTATTATTTTTACCTAATTTTGGACTGCTCTTGTTTCTTTGATTTGAAATATTAGTATTTCTATAATTAAGTTTAATTGTATTTCTACTATTTTTCAAAATACATTCGGTCTTATGCTTTCTTAAGCAGTGTCTGCCGAATCGGACACTGTAGGAAGTCGGTTTTTTGACTTGCACCTAGAACATTTAGGTTTTGTTACATTTTTCGTACCACAACTGTAGCAAAATATACCCTTTGGTCTCTTACAATTTTGATGTGAATGACCCTCTATTCCACAGTTCCAACATTTTACAGTTTTTAGGGCATTTACCCCCAAAGTATTTTCATTCGGCACTAATTCTAACGATTGATTTTCAGAACTTAAATTTTGACTGTGTTGTCCCTTATTTGAACTTTCTGGGAATCGTATAGTTGGTAATGGATTTGGATTGTCTTCGATATTAAAGTTTTCCATTCGGGAAACGATTTCATTTACCTGCGGTCTCTGATTATGACTATTAGGTGGCCGATATGCTAACTCAGGTGCTAAGGTATTCATATTTATAGGTGGTGGATTTCTGAATTTTTGTGCCCTATTTCTGGCATCTTCTACTACCCGACATAAATTTTTAAGTTCAGACAAACAGGTGGGATTTTGTAAAGACATATGGTATTGAAAATAAGGTTGCAAATTTCTCAAAATTACCTGGAGCATGAAAGATTCTTGGGGTGGATTAGGTAGTCGCTTGAATAAATTTTCCATTATTGCTATGTATATCAAGGATCGCTCATTGCTACCCTGTGTTCTGAATAGAATTTCGTTCCATAGATCAATTTCAAAATCTACAGGTAGAAAAATTAATTTTAAAGCATACACTAAATCATCCCAGTTCGTAAATAAACTTTTGTTGGCTCGAAACCCCTGTAAAGCGTCCCCCTCAAATAATTCGTAAGCAAAATTTAAAAGTTGTACTTTATTTACGCTAAACATAGCACAAAATTCTTCTACTTTTTCAAGAAAACTATGTAAACTTTGGTTAGAACCTGAAAATTTTAATCGTGTTCTGTTTATATAAGAAATTTTATGAGTTAAGTTTGAATCAGTCGGAGCTGTAGAAGAAGTGAGGTTATACCTACCCACATCCCTATTAAAATAATTATTTAGACACGTTGGTATACTTTGGCCATATAACCCTGTACTATTAATATTTTGATTATTTAAGTTATGACAGTTTCTATTCGAACTTGGAAAACAGAAACTACTACTAACTTGATAGTTTGATGCAGTGATAGGATTCCTATTATTTAACACATTGCTACCATTATGGTTAGGTAGTATTGACCAAAATTCAGAGGTTAAGTTATTTGTGTTCGGTGATCGTAATTGGAAATTATTCATATCCTCATTACCATAATGTATGTTAGGCATTGAGTTTACATTTCGATTTATAGGAGACACGTTACTATTAAAATTTGGACAAGAAACATTTCCAAAACGTACATTTCTATGTACAGGCTCATTTTCATTATTTCGCATGTTACCTAGCAAAGGTATATTATTATCAGGGTTTTCTATAGTTGTATGAACGTTATTAATATTAACTACATTTGGTTGTTCTAGCAATTGGTCTACAGGTACCCCATTATTTAAATTATTAGGACTACTTTGTGTTTGAATATTTTCAGGACTTGAGCTCTGAAGTGGCACATCGAGATTGATTAAATTTTCATCGGTACCTACGTTTTGAGATAATCTTTGCTCTAACTGATCAAATAATAACATAAGTTGAGTCATAAGTTCAGCTTGTAAATTAGCTATTTGTTGATTTAACATTGGAAAGTGATTTATACGATTATGCACATGTAATAATTTAGTTTTTATCCTTTTGTAATCAGAATGTCGAACATCAGAATTAAATCTAGATATCATACCCTCTAATATACTTAATCTTTCTCTACATATCAAAATTTCCTCGTTAACATCTATCTGCACGTTGGGGTAAGAGACTTGGTCCATTCTTTCACGTTGAAAATGTCCTCTAAGAATTGATCTTTTTACATTCATATTTCCATTAACGATAGCCCCTCTGATCCTTAGTTCATAGTCCAATTCATCCGAGTGCAAGTAATTTACCTCCATATTGTATAACAATAATATTCTCACTGAAACACAATTTCCAAATATTGACTAGGATATATCAAACCATTAACTAAATCATTAGTATATAAAAGAAGTTTATAAAATTAGTTTTGTATTAACACACTACTATTATTAAATATTAAGAGACACAATTTACTACTCACTAAAATTAAGAAAATAATAACTAGAAAAATAGTATAAGATAACAGAAAAAGACTAAAAGTTAAAGATAGTAGATAAATAGTAAAAGACAGTAGATAAAGAAGATTTTCCTTGAACTCTCTAGTCCTTTTTTCATTGGAAATCAGTTAAAGTTATCGAGCCCCACGTTGGGCGCCACTTTGTGTGGCGTTGAGTCGCTGTTTCGATCTTTTTATTTTTATGCCCAAGTTGTTCACGAGTGGGCCACCCTACGAGCGACGTGATTAGCGTCACTGGTTTTACCTGGCTAGCTTAGTAACAGATATGGAGAGCATAAAGGGCAGTGAGTTCAAGGCTTGGGCGCCATGATTACTAGTGTAACCAAGAAAAAGGATAGCTAGAGATAACAAAAAGACAAAAGGCAGATTACATGCATAAAATAGTACTATATTACAAAAATTAATATATTACAAAAATTATTATATCACAAGGAAAACAGGCTATAGGAGTACCAGGGGTACTGTATAGCAAAATATCATATATAAATACGTATAAAATATACTATATCACAATTCGCTTACTGTGAGATAAGCGCGAAACTAGTACGAGAGGCAAAATAACTATATTACAAAAAAACCTCGTAAATTTATCTCAATGTTCATAAATTATATCCATAATCATTACCACAAAATTGCACCACAATTTACTATATACACACATATAATTAAACAAAAGTGCATGTAGAATACTATGACTAAATATTATTCACGACCAATAGGTACAACTATTACAACAAAATGCACCACGACTTACTATACTTATATTTCTACTCAATTAAAATTGCATATACTAGACTATACAAAATATGGGTAGCTATGAATTAAAATATCGTTGGCTACGAAATTGATACTACGGTATAATATTTTCGACAATAGATTTAAGATATACGCAACTACGAATTAAAATAAGACAATAAATTAATTATAACCCCGGGCTCAGAAACTGTATTCTAATAAATAAATAATAGATTTCCCATGAATCTAATATTTCAAATTTAGACAATTGACCCCATGGAACCGAAATTAGGTACCTCGCTTTCATGAAGCAAAAGACTGATATAAGTAAAAATAATCCCTTTCATATGATATAATAATCAAAAGTACTTAGCTTGTGTTTAATATCCTGATGAAAGAAATTCCTAAATACGCTCCTGTACTCCGATGATGATGGACTTAAATTTTGCTGACCTCGCACCGCGTCACCTGTGGTACCATTCCATTTCGAGGATGTAAAATCGTAGAGCACGTGGAAATAATTTATCGCCAATACAAAATTACGGAAGTTTCTTCACCCAGCGGGTTTTCGATTGTCTAGTATACAGTTTGAAATGTGTCGTGTCGAAAAACTCGGTAATAAGTGAAATGTCGGATTCCTTCTCAAGTTGTTACAAAATCATTTAGGAAACGTCGTATTACATGACGTTAAAATTTTGCTCCTCGAAGGCGAATATAGATAATCCTGCTTAAGGCAAAACGTGTAACCTTGAGTTACCTTGACGTTGAAAAAATTTTGTTACTAAGAAAATTAATTCTTAAGGCAATAAGAAAATTAATTCTTAGGAAAATAAGAAAAACCTAAAACAATATTTTAAATGTTAGATATTTACCGGCAATAATAATTATTGAAATTCTTACCCCATACGTCTACGAGGTTTTTCAAACTATAATATCCCCTTTATAGGTCAACCAAAATTTAATGCGTCTAACTTGTTCGAGCATTCGAAGAGAAAAGGCTCGAGTTTAACATCGCGTTATTCAGTTCGGTTATTATACATTGTGCGCCATCTATCCTCCCGAGCGTCAAATGCTGACTTATGATGCTTTGCCATTATAGTCCGAGGGCCTAATAGTACAAAGGCTTGAGAAGGTAATACAATTTTACTAGTAAATAATAAACATGTGACGAAGGATGCTTTTGGAGCATTTCGCACGTTACATTATTTAATATACAGAAAGTAGGTATTTTCATAATAAATAAAAAAGTGTGTAAGTTATGATTTGCATAATAACCTAAATAATATTCTCGAATCATGATAAAAGCAAATAAATGAAAATAATAAATGGTAAAAAATAAATCAAGAATAGGCTTGTAAATAATGAATGAATGTTTCTATACTCTACTGATGAGAACTAACGAGTTCGAAAAAACTTGTACAACTTTTCTAGAGTTGAAATAGAATGTAAGGTTCAATAATTCTTGTGAATGACTGAATTTCAATAAATAATTTCAGTATCTTCAATATATTTTTTTGCCTTAAAATGCCAGGAATCCTATCATGTAATCCAATACTTCGTCAGTATTAGCTAGAAGAGTAGTTGTTTTGATTGGTTTTCCAATAATGAGTGTTTTAAAGTGTTTTCCTAAGTAGTATATTAGCGTGACCCGATTAGGGTACCAATATACAGAAAGTAGATAATTTCGTATTAAATAAAAAAGGTGTAAATGACTAAATGTAAATGAATGATTTAAGTAATTTCAATATATTTTTTTTCTTTAAAATGCTAAGAATCTTATCATGTAATTCAATACTTCGTCAGTATTAGCTAGAAGAGTAGTTGTTTTGATTGGTTCTCCAATAATGAGTGTTTTAAAGTATTTACCTAACTAGTATATTAGCGTGCCCACATTAGGGCAACAATATACAGAAAGTAGGTATTTTCATAATAAATAAAAAAGTGTGTAAGTTTTGATTTGCATAATATTTAAATATTGACATGTTTTCTTTTGAAGTACACAAAATGAGGCAACAGTGACCAAATCGTTTATATATAACAATAGCATTCAACACTATTTGTATAAATTGATTTTGTTAAACCTAAACATCATTGAATCTTTTGGTGAAATTAGCAACGCACGAATGGCATCGATTATACATGTGGGACCCATATCCAAAACGAAAAAAACGTCTTGTCTAACGAGAGATCTAATGGCATATTAATATTACAGGAATTACACAATACACTCGATACTTACTACTTAGAAACGGGCACAACACAATTATTCTTACAAGGGAAGTTGTTCTTGGGTGGCACTAAAAACTTAAAAACGTATAAACAGTATTTTTAATGATAGACGGCTAGACACCATTGCGAATGCGTGTTGCTATCCTTCTTGGCATACATCCGAGTGACCGCGAAATTCAAACTGCTATACCCATGCATGATTAAATTAATAACTGAAATATTACTTGCGGGTGTTTTTTTATATTTGGAAAGAACCTACTAATTTGCATATATATATATATATATATATATATATATATATATATATTTAAAACTGAACGTTCAGGCACCAAATTCACATATATATGGACGGAGTGGCACCTATATATACGTTCTGGCACCAGATCGAGGTGCCAGAACGTTTTATCGCATATTTGAACGTCTAAACATCATAACATCCTTCCCACAAAATTTCAAGATGGAGCTACTTGGTCCATTTTTCTATAAAAACTGGATTTTGGTTCAACCGTATAATCTGCAGAGGGCGCCGCCAATCACTGATGTCTAACCGTACTTAGTGGCACCATGCATTTGCGCTTGATTCCCGATATTTAAAATGACTTTCTGGCACCTCAGGGTTTCTACGGCTAGTGAATTTTAAATCATATTATAGATGGAAGAAAATCCGATAAATTTTTCGGGTACCTAAGTAGTTTAAATTAAATCTAATTTGAAAGAAATTAAGAAAACATTCAATTACTTACGGAACTACATCTCGACGTCGTTCTAAGCATTTGATGTCCAGGACAGGAGATATAGTATAAAAAAAGTTACGTTTTCGTTACAACTTTGCAACTTTTTTTTTAAACAATAAAACTATCATTAAAATCGGAAAACCGGTTTAGAAATAAATTAACTTCAAAACATAACAAATTTTGAATGATGCGATCATTTTGTCCGTGGGTATATTATATAAGACATTACACAGAATATTAAAAATTGTAAAGAAATCACAGTACATTACATTTATGGTACATGCGACAATGCCCTCTAATCATAGTTGTCTTAATGCCTTTGTCGACAAAGTAACCGTAGTTTACATTATTTCTCGTTTTGAAATCTACAAACCCCTTTATCGTATTATAACTCTGTGAACTGCCTATTGAGGTCAAATTCCTGGGCAGGTAAAAAATATGTGATGACTTCTCTTAATTTATATCTAATATTTGCTGATTTATTTACTTATTGTTTTTAATATAATTAAAAATCTTTACCTGTACTTTCTTCATATTCTATACAGGGTGTCAGAAAATATCGGTAACAAACTTCTGGTACAAACTATGTCCGAAAAAATTTGAAAAAAAGTGCCGCAATGCCCGCAAATGCTTCCTAATTGAGCTACAGCACTAATTAAAAATATTAAAAAAGGTCATCTTTCATTTTAATCGAAAAACTAACCGCTTGTGAGAAAAATCGTGTAAATGAGAAAACACGATGTGCTTCAAGTTTTCATGTAACAATTAAGTCAAGTAGAGTAACAATAAGCTCATTGTTAATTAATTTTCATTGCCATTATTTAATTGAAAAAAAAATGAAAATAGCAGAATACCAGTTTTTGGCTTCAATTTTCAAAGGGCTTTAGGTCCATAAGGAAGCATTAGCTGACATATTTATATAAATTTTCTTTCATATTTTTGCATGTAGAATCGGCACCAGACCGGTATTACCGGACACCCTGTATAGCCGAACAACGAGACCACTGAATTCGACACATGCTATGTAACTCTCAAACACACAAAAACAGACAGTTAATTCTTATTAACACACACACACACACACACACACACACCACATTACATATTTTTGAGGTCGTGCTTTGATTGGGAATTGGCAAATTTTCGCATTTTTTATGTTGAAACTCCTCTATATCTTTCATTCATAATAGTAAAAACTTGATATTTTAGTATTACTATTTAATATTATTTTAGGATTACCTTTCTTTTTCCCATGGTGTATGCAAAAAGTATATTTGTCTTGAAAATATGACTGAATAATAAATTAATATTAATGGAAGCGTTATCACTTTGTGTAGTTTACAGCGGAAAATGTGATCGAATTAACTTTTTTATTTTTCAAAATAACTGCATACTGTAACCGAGTATCTATAATGGAATGAGTAAATATTTTATTTGTAGTGTTTTTATATATACTGTGTATAAAATTCGTGTTTTTTCGCAGTTTTTAAACATCTCTAGTTATATAGAATAATAAACTAAAATAAATAAAAACTAGAATGTCCGTTATGAAATTGCGAAGAAAACTCGATGAGCCCGAACTTTTTTGTCAATATGTTAAGTTGCAAAAAATTTAAACAAGATAATTTTTTAACAATTGATTATAACTTACGTAATAATGCATATATTATTACTCTCTCCTACTCCAATATATTTCTAACCTAAATAAATCATCCTGTCAAAATTTAAGTCCAAAAAATAACACCGGCACACACAAAAAAAGTCGAGTGCGAGAAGGCAGGCCCTATGTAATATGTATTCCCATGAATTTTAACCTGCTGAACACGAATTCGATGCCCGTTTTGCCCGATTGGCTCTTGCATTTTCCTAACCTCAAAAAAACTTTAACAATGCCCGAAAAACCTCAAACAAGTAAATAAAAGGCTTAAATGAGCTGACCACCATTTCCGTGCATATTATGGGACACTGAGAGCGAATCTGAGGTCAGAATTGGCCGATCAGTTAGAAATTTTAACATAATCTCAAAAAAACACCTAAAAAATGCCCGAAAAATTCCAAACAAGTAAATAAAAAGCTTACATGAACTGATCACTATATCTATACGTAATTTGGGGCACTGAAACCGAATCGGTCAGAATTTATGCGCGACTATCGAATATCTTGTAAAATCCTTATTTAGGATGAAAACGTATCCAAAAATGACTGAATCATAGCCCGAAATTGACTTTGTTCTACATAATATCTGAACATATAATTTCCGACGTATTTGCACGTGTTGAACACAATACAGTAGTCAGAATTAAAGCGCAATCTGCAAACTTCTTAGAGAAATATCACTTCAGCATAAACTCTCATCAACCCTAGTGAGCGGAGATGGGTAATTTTTAAATTTTCAAGTATCCTAAGGAAAATATTACTGAACAGTGAAATTTTTCAAAGTTTGCTCTATTGAGAGAGGAATATCGTTTGGACTTAACATTTACCTACACCCTCCCTTGATGATTTTTTACTTTTTTTTTTCTTAGAGCTGTTCTAAACATATGTATAGTTTTCTTTATTCTGTTTGTTTGTCATATGCCATTTGTTTCTTTTTCTATTCTTGCGACTAGGACACCTCCACGTGGTGACGGCGGGCAAAGATTTATTTCGACTAAGTTCCTAGGTAAAAAAATGCTTTCATGGAAGAAGTAGAGACAGTTTACGATGCAGGGGAGGGAAACCCCAGTATCGGCGGCAGGTCAGGTTGAGAAAGCGGGACTGCGGGCGTCATCATGCAACCGCAGCTCTAGTGAAGTAAGAAACTTGCCTTCCTATGAGTATAGGGCTGCAAGAAATTTTGCACAACTGTGTAAATAATGTGAATTCCTTCTGTTTTGTTTGTAGTAAAATCGAGGGTCCGAAAAATCGAAAAAAAATCAGCGATAAAATAAAAAATATTTATCTAAAATAATGACATTTTGCCAGTTCAGTAAGTTCATCTAAAGTAAGGATAAATTTTATGCTGAGGGCTAACCAGAGGGGGTGAAAATACCCCTAAATTGACGTAAAATGGAAAAATTATTGAATTTTTTTTATTCACTTTTTGATTTAAATTTAAATAAATGGCGATTGTATAATGAAGAAAATTTTTTTCCAACCCTTCAGGGGTGAAAACCGGAAAAATGATTGAATTCTTTTTATTCACTTTTTGATTTAAGTTTAGGTGAATGGGGATTGTATAATGAAGAAAATTTTTTCCAAACCATCAGGGGTGAAAACTACCCCTGTATCGCCTTTAAATTGAACTAACGCTTAGACATTAAGTAGATATGTATACTTTTCAGTTTGCTTGTAATTTCTGATAAACTTCCGTCGAAAAAAATATCACAAAACTTTTTCACCCCTAAGCGTTAGTTCAATTTAAAGGCGATACAGGGGTAGTTTTCACCCTTGACGGGTTGGAAAAAATTTTTCTTCATTATAAAATCCCCATTCATCTAAATTTGAATCAAAAAGTGAATAAAAAAAAAAATTCAATAATTTTTCCATTTTACGTCAATTTAGGGGAAGTTTCACCCCGTCTATAAAATTTGTCCTTAATTTAGATGAACATACTGAACTGGCAAAATATCATTACAATTAGCACATTATTTTACAGTATTATTCCCAAAAGGGGTGGTTTTTGGCATTTTTAGAGGTGACGCACTATTTTTAGAGCCGCGGGACCCCGATTTTCGTGATCAGCGACCCAAAAAACATGGGGTAAAAGTAGTCCCGATGAGGGGGGCATTCCGAGCGTTAAACTCCGCGTTTTACATGGACTAAAGTGGACGAGTCGTAGAAAAACAACATATATTTCTTTCAGAATGTAGATTTTTTTCATGTAATTTTCAGTGGTATTGAAAAAACTGTATTTTAAACAAATGCATATTTTCGCGCAAACAAAATCTTTTATCTCTGTTTCCAATGGGCATAGAAAAAAAACAGATTTTTTAAATTGTTTATTTTTTGTATATTTTTGATGCATAATAATAAATTTAATTTTCGAATAGAGTTTTGATTTGTTTAAAAAAGATAATTTAAAGAAGAGCAAGAAATGACTTTAAATATTTCAAAAAACAATGTAGGTTATTAAGCCTAATAAAAAGTACATGAAAAAACCTTTATTGTAACAAGAAAGATGTACGACTTGATGCATTTACAATCGACTATTCAATTTTCGACAGCTATTTTTTTTAGGCGTTCGCCTTAATATTATGCCATGATGATTTAGCTCAACTAGAAGCGTTATTTCCTAAAATTTCGTTGAAATGTATGCATTATTACTTAAGTCACCGTCAATTGTTTAAAGGCTATCGATTTCAATTGTCTTAATTTTTTCGACAAATCGACGAGAAAGGTTCGGCACATCTGGTTTTCATCGCAATTTCATAATAAACACTCTCGTTTGTTGTTTATTGTGATATGACCTATACAACCAGAGGTAGCTAAGAAAAAAGACGAAATACTTTTTGTTGCACCAAATAAAATCCATAGGTTTTTATGTAGATAAAAGGCGCTTAAATAAAATTAGGTTGTATGGCATCGTTATCGATCTTAATTTAACCTTTTATTACACTGTAATAATTAACTAAGTTTTTAAAGTTATTTGAATGTATTTTAATTTGTATGCATAATTTCACGTTCGTCTAATAGTCTCTTTTTTGTATTGTTTTGAGGAAATGCTTGCCCTGTATGACTGATATGCTCTAATTTCTTACAAATGTTCGAAATTTGAAATAAAAATTTTCAGTCTAACTACAGTCATCATGTTTAATATGTATTAGTATTCGGTAGCACACGAATGCAACTTTCATTATTAAAAACACCTCAATAGCATTTTGAAGTTAAATTGATAGATCCTTCAATCTACGTAAAAGTACTTTCGAACCTTATAGACACACTATATTATATAGTTTTGATATCCTATATATCTTCATATTTTTGTATAGTAATATTTTGCTCTAAAATTATAATAAACACAGTTTATGTAAAACCTGATCATTTGTACGCCTCTGGCTATCGCCCTGTATGGCGGATATGGCCCAATTTCAACAGGGAGTATTTTACCACACTATTTTACATACGCGCCAAAGAAATAATTATTTTAAGTCCAATAGAAGTTATCGTATTTACAAGAAACGATCTACACACACATACATTCGATATGAAACGGATTTCTGTACGATTTTTTTTTTCTACTATGATTATTATAATTTTTTTTTGGTTAAAATATACCTATCTGATTAAATCAAATAGGTATAATAATAAAGTAATGTGAATAGGTATTTAATAGCAAAATTCATTTCATAAACGAGTTCATAAGATGAGAATTTTAGGGCCAATAAAGCCATAAATTCATTTTCTACGCCATGCTTTAAGCTGTTCAATTGTCAACAGAAAAGGTTAGCAAAGATAATATTTTATAATTACAACAGTATCCAAGTAGAGGGATGCTCTTAAAAATAAAGTTAACCATGAACATGTGTTGCTAGTAAAATCTACCAGAAATTCAAATATTTCTCTCTCGATCCTAGTAATTGCATCTCAAAAATAAAAATACCAAATTGTTCCCAATAAAATTTGAAATAAATAAACTTTCTAATAATTTGTTAATTTACAAAAAATATATATTTTTTAAAATTTACTTTTTTGAATAATATAAAGAATATGATGTAATAATAATACACAAATCATTAATAGGAGTAGGTATTCCCTTTTATCGAGCTAAACATTGATGTCTAATTTTAATGCAAAATATTTATTTAAACAGCTGAAAATAAAAAAGACTTCGAAATTTCAGTTGATTAATGTTTAAATGCACCGACTCATAGAAACGCATTTTTTTAAATATAAGTTGTTTTAATGTATTTTGCAGCACAATTAAGAACATGTTTTTTTTTTAATTTAAACATTTTTTTTGGAATTTGCTTATAATTTTCAGTTGTAATTATAAACAAAATTTTAATAAGTTTGGATTTTTATGAAATCAAAAACAGTCAAGAATTATGAATGTAGATGAATAAACCAACATCTGAAAAACAGAATGTGATTTACTTGAATTTGGGCCCGAGATACGTTAATTTTTGTGTTTTGGTGTCTTATAAATAAAAAGATTCATATTTCTTCTTCTCTAAAGTTAGTCCTCAATGTTTTGGTCTCACTTTCTAAAATTCTAAACTAATTCCAAAAAAATCGTTTAAATGAAGATGAAAAGAGTTTTTCTTATTACCATCATCAAATATTTGTAAAATTGTATATATAAAAAAAATAATTGCCTTCTTACGAGTCTACGCACTTAAATAATAAATGATTAATATTTCAAAATCTTTTTATATCTTTAGTCGTTTAAATAAATATTTTGCGCTATTTAGTAAATTTTTTTATTTCTTTTGTAATTACAATTCACATTTTTTAAAATGTCTCCCCGTAAATTTTAGCAGTTTTGGATAAGGAACAGAAAAATAAAATATTTCTAAGAAACCGATTAGACACCTTTCGATTTCTACACAATATTTAAAATACTAGCATCCCAAAAACAACTCAATCTTGGTTTGGACACCTTAAAAAAATGGTCAAGCTTCTCAAGTAAATCTGGAATTAAAAAGTATGTAATGTTTGGTTGATCCATTTAAAAACCGAAAAAGTCGTACTACATATATCTTTCCTCTGCATTTTCAGTAGTAATTAAGTAAAATCAAGCTAGAAAAAAATAAAAAATACAGACGGATAGATCACATATTTATGAACATGTCCTAACAAAATTTATCGTTAAAGCCACGGTTTTCCTGGAAAAAAATAGTCAAGTGTAACGTTATAACTCGGAGCGATATCCATGCGTGCACGTGCTTGAATACGTATGACTGTGACACCGACGCACTGAATTACATGTCACTAAATCAGAATTTGTTCAATCTATATGAGTGTTGGCTCATTTAAAAGATGGAAATTGTAGCTTTCTGATGTTTTTTTGTTTCAAACAATACAAGCAAAGAATGGATGGGACAAATATACTTATATATATTCTCACGCAAAAACTTGCAATAAGCAATATAGAAAAAAATAGAAGCCCTTCAAAAAAATTCTTTCTTCATTGAGAACTGTTAAAAAGTATGTACACTCCATGATTATTATGGTTTATTAAGTTGTAGTAACGAGGATTAAAAAAAGTACTCTCAAATAATTTTAATTTCCTTGCTTGATGATTTTTTTGATAAATATATATATATTAGAGGCTGTAACTTGTCAAGAAATTGACCCATTGGAAAAAGTAAAATATCGCTATTTCGGGAAAAAATGTATACTTTTCGAATGTTTAAACACAAAATCGTTTATTTGTATGCATTTTTTCGAAAATATGATCAATCAGATCATGATAACAAATTGCGATTTTCACGATCTTATCCTTATAACTATGAAAATATTTTTGATTGTTTAGAATATAAATTCTGGAACTTTTCCAATACATTAACAAATGTATAAGGAATCCATTGGATACAGCTGAAATGTGGATAAGTGTACCTGTAATAAATACAATACAGTAAAGGCACGTGAAAATTCATGCGAGCGATTCAGCGGCTATGTGTGGTGTCTGTATATGCGGCCATAATTATATTTTCACTCTATACTCACTATTTATCCCCCCATTCAATAATAAAAATGATTAAAACGTGTAATCAGAAAGAGAAAAAAGCTTTATTTTACTCGATAGAACAGCTAAGAATTTTTAGAAGTTCCATAGTGTACATTTAACCGCGCACTGGCCGCGCAGAGTGACAAAATTACTTCACTATTTTTTTTCAGGAATACCGTGGCTTTAACGATAAATTTTATTAGGACATTTTTTGTTCAGAAACACGTGGTCTATCCACCTGTATTTTTTCCTACCCTGACTTAATTTCAAAATTTTGAAAAAATGAATAAAAAATTTTTTTTTCACTTTTTTTTTATGTTCTGCATCCGAGCGAAATGTAAATTTTTAAGGATATTATTCTATACACTTTCACGAACTCATTAAAAAAAATTATTCATTTTGCAAATTATTGTGGGTTTCACTATAAAATGTTCTGTGTCGTCTGAGCTAAAGGTTACTCTGAATAATCTGTCTGCTTCCCAATAAAACCATAAATCATTGCAACACATAAATTTTATTACTCTTTTAATATCAATGTTACTATATCCACCCAAATAGTTAAAAATCTGATAATATATGTTGTAACTAATATTAGTCCAATCAATAGGTACATCCTGAGTATTCTCTCAAGTGGTGGGGGTGGCGGGGGTGTGAGTTAGCTGCTAGATCTCTTCAAAGTTCAACGTATATATCTCGCTGCTATGACCAAAAAGGTAGGAACCCACTACAAATTGATTTACATGCTTATTTTCGTAGAACTAACCGTTTAAGAGCTACAGCTCAAATATTGCGGCTAACGTACACCCCCGCCGTCCCTGCCAACTTTTCAAAATACTCAGGAGGTACCCTCGAACAATTAAAAAAATAAAATAACGTACCTAACACTGTTGTTTCAAGAAAAAAGTATCTATGATTGGACTCTATAACAAGATGGGGGGGTAAAAGTGGGATATGCAGAAAAAGGATTAATGTAACCGAAACGTATCTATTAATTCTTTGTTTATACATTCATTATATCCTTTGCACTAAAAAATACGCTATCAATATCGATTATCTTGTTCAGGTCGTAAATAACGCATAGCAACTATTATGAAAATTAAGGATCATATGGGGTGGCATCGTACGCTTTGCCCAGGGAAAGACATTTAAAGATTTAATTAATATTGTTACATATCTAATATGCAAAAAGGACGAGTCATTAGATAACTTTAAAAGTATAGTGGAGGAATTAAAACTTTTGCGAAAAATGAATGAAACTGGGAAGTTTAGTTGGTAGTCTTGCTCTCAAAGAGCTGAATAGAAACAAATCGATAAACCATTCAAAAGAACTACTTTCGTTTACCGAAGACGTTATGACACTAAGAACATTATGTATAGAAAAAGCTATAAATACTGTAGAAATTTTAAAAAAGAAACAAATATATTGCAATAAAGAATTCTTGTTAAGGTAACATTTATGTTACTTCTCCTGCATAACAGGAAGAGAGTTGGAGATATTCAGTTTATTGAATTGACTGATGTCACTAAACAGGACAAAACAGACCAAGCAGGTGAAGTTTTCGAAGCGCTAAGTCCAACCCAAATTTATTTCCCCTTAACTTTTCTCTCTAGCACACAGCCTTATCAAAATGCACAGTTTGCATACTTTAGTCATTAATTACTTTCTCTGTTAGATGACGACCCCGTATATTATTATTAACTAAAAACTATGGTTATTTTCCTAAGATTTGTGTAATTTTTCTCCATCGCATTATTTTTTTTTTTTTGCATATTTTTCATATTTTTCTCCACAGCAGTTGTGTTAACTACATGCCAAATATTATCGTTCACCGTCATATATTTTCTTTGTGTTTAGGGTGACCATCTTGTATGTTTTTTCAAATGTTTCTTTGACAGTTATGTTAGCTGCATGCGAAATATTATCGTCCTGCGTCACATTTTTTGGTAACCACACCATATTTTTTCAAATTTGCTTAGAGTGACTACCCTGTATATTTTTATTTTTAAAAACACAAAACTTATGGGTTATTACAAATGTTACAAACCCTTTATATCACTCAGTATGTCATATACACAAATGCACAGTGTATTTTACAATAACTAAAATTGATATTTTAATAAAATGTTTTCGTAAATGATTCATCACCACTGAATAATAAATAAAGAATTTGTTATTTTTTTAATCAATCTGCATCATCTTGATTTTTTTTCCAATAATTTTTTTAGACCTCAATTGAAACTAAATTCAATAACAATTTATTTAGCTCACTCTTTGAGAATTATTTCTCATCTTATTTTCTTCATTTCTAAAATTACACTACATAATAATAGCGCAATCAGTACATATTTACTTGTCTCAATGTTCCACGGGACACGATTCGAATTCTGTACCTCTACTATTACACCTTTTAATTATTTTTTGTGGGATTATTTGAAGTCATATGTCTATAAAAGTCTATGTCAACACATCTCAAAATCTAGAGGATGTATAATAATATATCGAATTGGGGTGAAATAAGAAGCGACTCACAAGGTTCTAGAGTAAAGCCGGAAGTTGCAATTTTTTACATTTTTAAGTGAAAACCATTTTTATTTCAGCAGAAAGAAAGCCATAGGAAAAATTGTCAAGCAATAAAATTCAGCTGGCCACGGAGTCTTCGTAGAACAGCGCATAGAAAATTTTCAACAATAATACCTCTGTATTTTATTTATTAGTATGCCAATTTTAAATTTTTATAAAAAATTCTAAATCTTAAAAAAACCATTGAAAAGAAGTGTCTTAAAAATATATTTTCTAAATGAAGAGTGCGCAAAAAAATTTGGAAAATGATATCACTGCATTTTCTTTAAATTAATATGTAAATTTTAAACATTAAAACACAAAATTAAATTATAAATAATTTTTGTATTTGTGAATCAACTGTTTGAAAATTACATGCTTGTCGAAACTGCAGTAACGTTTGGTTATAATAAATTAACGATAAAAAAACCAAGAAAGGTGTTTTCATCTGTTTCATTATGATTAATTATCACAATGTAATGGCTTCCACTATTTAATTTGTTTAATAATTGTTGAAAATAAGTCATTTTAAAACATTTTTTGAATGGGGGAAGTTTCCATATTTTTCTATTATTTGAATCTCCGAATATCTACCTTTTTGCAGAAAATATAAACTTAGGTTTTACTAAAAGAAAACTTTGAGAAAGTAATAAAGTTGTAAACATGCACAATGCAATTTACAGGAAATTTTAATAACCGGTAAATCGATAAATAAAAACCGCTGCCCAAGGAATCACGACTTCCACATCCAGATTCTCTATCCAAGTCACTCACAACAAAAAACTTTATATGTTAAAATAATTATTTATGGAACTTTAATAATATAATATTTGAAATCCTCTACCCCCAAAACCCATAAAACGATACCCCACATCGATAGTGGGGTGGGGGTGGTGATAGGGGGGTGGTAGTGGGGGGTGGATGAAGTAAAAAAATATTTTGAGGTTTCTGGTTCCTGTACATACACTAAATCACATTTTTTTTCCATCCCCTTTAATAGGGGGTGGGGGTGGTAATGGGGGTGGCTAATGCCAAATTTTTTTTTGAGACCTTGTATATACTAAATACCAATTTCGTGGACTCTTACCTGCTTGATTTATCCATTTACCCCAAATTTACCCCAATTTACACCCCCAACCCTTCGACGGAACAAGATGAAAATATAATCTAGTTCTAGATCTCGTTAAAGTACATATGTGTACCAAATTTCAAGTCAATATCTTAAACGGTTCCAGAGTAAACGTGCGCACAAAAAAGTTACAGACAGACAGACCGACAGACAAACAGACAGAGAGAAAATTTTTTTCGCTCAAACTTAAAATCTCGACGTTTCATGACATTTTAAGCCTATTTGGACAATAAAAATTTTTTAAAATTTTTTTGTTACTATACTTCCACTGGACGTGGAAGTAAAATGAACATAACCGGTTAACCGGTATTTAAATATGTACCGAAATATGTAAAAAATTATGTAATGAAGGTAGGTTAGAGGCAACTTTTTGATGTGCTATAAAATGTTTTTACCGTAATGTGCTTGAATTAGAAATTTCATTTCTACCGTGTGGTCCACGGTACACAATGATTCTTTTCTCCATAATTCCCGCCAACTAATTAGTTTAAAATGTGTCATATATTCCTTAAAATGAGCAGTGGTCCATTTACTTTAAAATTCAGTCAAAGTAAGTTCTAGTATCTTCTTTTGTGTCTTATTATTAACACGTGTTTGTTACCTCTCTGTCCCTTTTCAACATTACATTGAACCTTTCTGGAATCATTCATTTTAAACATTTATGTTGCAGGCACTTTTTCTAAGAAACTATTCAGTTTTCATTAATTTTATATAATTCTCTGTTACTTAAATAAAATTAAATGGAAAACACATATTACAAACAAATAATAGAAAAGAAAATGGGACTTCTATTAAAAAAAAATGTTTAAAAAGATTTATTTTCAATAATTTTTGAAAATTTTAATTCTTATACAAGTTTAAAATTGACATATTGAATTAAGGAAGGTGGTTTTATGTTTTTTGTACACTCCATGGTAAGCTTGTTAAAATTTTGCAGCTTATATATTTTTTCCATGGCATTCTTTCTACTGAGATGTTAAATTCTATTTTTACTCAGCCATTCTTAAATTCGAAAAAAGGAGTATAAAGAAAATTGAACTTCGGATTACGAAAGAAAGTTACTATTAAAAATAAAAAAGTTGCAAACTTCGGCTAAATTGGAAGTAACCCAAAAAAAATTGTGTGCCGGTGACTTCGTAACCAAAAACATTTTATAGTACTTTACTTCTTATAAAATATTATTTTGGGTATTCAGCAGATAACTTTCAAAGAAATCATTCGTTCCTTTCATATATCATTGATCTAAATCTGATCAAGCTAGAATATCAACGAATAGTCCTCTTACAAACAAACTTGTCAATTTCTTTATACATTTACTATGTCTAACATTCAATATGAAAAACAAGAAAATAACCATTCTTTCTATATATTGAAGATCTAAGTCTGATCATGCCAATATATTGTCATAGTAAATGTATAAAGAAATTGACAAGTTTGTTTGTAAGAGGACTACTCGTTGATATTCTAGCTTGATCAGATTTAGATCAATGATATATGAAAGGAACGAATGATTTCTTTGAAAGTTATCTGCTGAATACCCAAAATAATATTTTATAACAATGACGTAAGCAGAAATACAAGATATTTATTTTTTTAAATACTTTACTTCCTACTGAAAAATGCCTTACGCGCCCATAAAAGTTTCACGGTAAAAACTTGTCCCCATCCTTTACCTAGAAAGATAAAAGTTTCTCGCTGTATTAATGAATGCAATTTTTCACTATCGACATGGTAATAAAAATCCATATTTTCTACACTTATTAAAATTTGACCTTCATATTAACAGTTATTGTTAACAAATATGTAAATATGCTAATATACTAGTTAGGTAAATACTTTAAAACACTCATTATTGGAGAACCAATCAAAACAACTATCTTCTAGCTAATACTGACGAAGTATTGAATTACTAGTATATTAGCGTGCCCAGATTAGGGCAACAATATACAGAAAGTAGGTATTTTCATAATAAATAAGAAAGTGTGTAAGTTGTGATTTGCATAATACCTAAATAATATTCTCTAATCATGATAAAAGCAAATAAATAAAAATAATCGATTGTAAATATGTAAAATATAAAAAAAGGTGAAAACTTGAGGCCAATTGATTGATCATTTTTGAAAAATAATTAACGTAATCTAAACGTTGCCTATACTTTCGTAACTACTTTCGTTAACATAACCTGTTTGTTATGAATAGCTCCCTACTGAGAAGTGCCTAATCTTTGTTAATTACATTTTTTTCAGAGTTTTTCAACTGATACGTGATATATACAATGAGTGTCAACATCACATTCAATTATTTAGCTTACTTTTTCAGAATTTTACTTGACTATTTCCTGTATTCCTACAATTACTCTACCTATATTGCCGCATTGTCATACGTATATTATAATGACAATGCATAGTCAATGTTCATCCCTGAACTAGATTCATCTGATAATGTAATAAAATTGTATCTGTCTGTATTATGTTCTTTCAGGCAGGAGGAGTCTGGCCTATCTACAAATTGTTGTTTACATTATTTCACACTTTAAACTATACTTTATAATCAGGGCCCCAACAAGGGAGGGGGGGTAGGTCCAGTAGGTACCGTGGTACCAGGGCCCAACCACTTAGAGGTCCGAATAAACTAGGAAACGCAATGCAAAAATATTAGTGGAGTAAAAAACAGGGGAAAAGTCGCTTCCTTCTCGAGTTTTTTTTTTAATCTTAGAACAAATCTAGATATATACCATTTCGTTAAGTAGGTCGATGTTCATTAGAAATCATGAAATACGACATTTTTTAGTGGTCACGGACATTGTTATTTTTAAAAAGGTGTGAAATTTTTTTTTTTTTTAAATCATGTTTTTTTGAACATCTAATGCCATAACTTAAAAACGAATGGAGCTATCCACATCAACTTTTTTTGTTATAAAACACACACTTAAGCGCTTCTATCTGTGTATAGTATTGTTAACTAAAACATTTTTAAGTTTGTTAAAAACTTAGATAACCTTGAAAGTTCAGAAAATACGCAGTCAAATTTTCACTAAGCTACAAACTTTTTTGTTTTTGGAAATTTTGTATAACATGCTGCGAAGAAAATAAAGCCAAAAGACCAAAAAAGTTTTTGATAGCATAAATTTTATTGTGTCTTTTACAGTTTAGGTACAGTGATTTTTTTTTTTAGAGCGCGCGAATTGCAGAAATTGAATATTAATACGTCCGCGTCCACTAAAACTAACTAGTCTCAGGGCGGTGTACTATTAACGTTATTCGTTTTCGTCGAAGGTCAAATTATAAAACCGCTGCCCAAGGAATTACTACTTCCACATCCAGATCTTCTATCCAAGTCTCTCAGAACGAAAAAAATTTGAATGTGGAAATCATTTTTTATGGAACTTTAATAATATAATATTTGAAATCGTCTACCCCAAAAACCTATAAAACGATATGCCACATCGGTAGTGAGGCTGAGGGTGGTGGAATAAAGTAAGTAGTAGTGGTGGATAAAGTAAAAAAAAAATTGAGGCCTTTGGTTCTTCACTAAATGACAATTTTATTTTTTTCGCCCCCTTGAATAATGGGGTGGGAGTTGGTAATGTGGGTGGTTAGTGCCAAAAAAAAATTTTGAGAGCTTAGCTTCTCTTATATATACTAAATACCAGTTTTATGGACTCTTACTTGCTTGATTTGTCTATTTACCTCCATTTACCCCCAACCCTTTTACGGAATAATCTAGTTCCAGATCTCGTTAAAATACATGGTACGTGTACCAAATTTCAAGTCAATAACTTAAACGGTTCCAGAGTAATCGTGCGCACAAAAAAGTTACAGACAGACCGACAGACAGAATTTTTTTTGCTCAAACTTAAAATCTCGACGTTTCATGACATTCTAAGCCTATTTGGATAATACAAATTTTCAAAAATATTTTTGTCCATACTATATTTCCACTGAATGTGGAAGTAAAATGTGTAACGATATTCTTTCTCTTATTACCACTTGTATTATATTGTAGAACGTATGGTCATTGTGCGAATTGTGCGTGGATTATCTACTTAAAAAATATTTAAGAAAAATAAGCAATCTAAGTTTCATTGTAAAATGGAATGAATTTTATGTGGCGTAGTAATAGAGGAAAACGATAAACTTGTGCACAAGCCATGGAAACAGAGTTTAGAGACTATAATTAGGAAATTAAAAAAGACTTAATTTAGGATGTTTTTTTCTTTTTTTTTACCTAAATTAGGCGAAAATAACACAGGTCTACAAAAAAAAAAAAATTCTTCTCCGAGGACTAAACCTATCATGCCTTAAGTATTTTTGTGTGCTGAATCCGAATTTTCAATTAAAAAAATTTTCTACCGCGTAGATTTCGAGTAAATTCCGGTTTTTATTGTCAAAAAAACCGTATTTTGACGATAAAAACCGGGATTTACTCTAAATCTACGCGGTAAAATTTTTTTTAATTGAAAATTCGGATTCAGCATACAAAAATACATAAGAAATGATAGATTTAGTCATTGGAACAGAATTTCTTTTTTTGTAGACCTATGTACAAAGTGCACCTGTGCCACAGATCTACAAGAAAAAAGTTCTGTTCCAAGGGCTAAACTTATCATTCCTTATGTATTTTTGTGTGCTGAATCCGAATTTTCAATTTAAAATTTTTTTTACCGCGTAGATTTCGAGTAAATCCCGGTTTTTATCGTAAAAATACGATTTTTTTGATAATGTTTGACGTTTGCTCGAAATCTAAGTGGAAAATTCGGATTCAGCATACAAAAATACTTAAGGCATGATAGATTTAGTCCTTGGAGTAGATTTTTTTTTGTCGACCTGTGTTATTGTGTGGATCTAGGGTAAAAATGCAATGCATGGGAGTTTCGGATAGCGACTCTGACAGAGGAAATGTCGGATGCAAATATTAAGATTGCCACGTGCTTTAAGAAACTGTCTTTTTTATTTTGCTCCAATAATAACGCAAAAAAAGGAAAACTCGATAGTTTACTTTTTATCAAAACACTCCAAAATTGTTACTTTTCCTAAACTTCTGTTTATGGGATTTTATTAACCCCCTAGCTGCGCAACATTTTTTCCATTTTACTATAATATTATTTTTCACCGTTTCCGAGATCCCAATGCAATGCATACTCCATTTAAGATTTTTAATTCCTTTTTGCATTCAACCTTAGTCCTTAATGTGTCACTGGAAAAAATAAGTTATCCTTTCAGATCTTAAAACGTGATAAAACAGTCCTAAACATAAAAAAATAATAATGAAAAGTTCCGTTACATACAATACATAATCATTATTATTCTAAGTACGGCGCGCGTACGCTTCGACAATTCCTCCATACTAAAAAATTCGTAACTAGCAAACTATTGCTAATAATGAAAATATTTTTTTTCTAAAAACTTTTTTAGTCTATTGACTTCATTTTCTTCACAGCATGTTACACAAAATTTTCAAAAACAAAAAATTTCCTCGCTTAGTGAAAATTTGATGGCGTATTCTCTAAACTTTCAGGGTCATCTACGTTTTTGGCATGTTTACATTTTTTTTTATTAGCAATTCTATGAATAGAGAGAAGCGCTTAAGTGTGTGTTTTATAACAAAAAAAAGTTCACATCGATAGCTCAATTCATTTTTGAGATATGGCAATGGATGTACAAAAAAACATGATTTAAAAAAAAATTAAATTTTACACTTTTTTTTAAATAAGAATATCTGTGACCACTACAAAATGTCGTATTTTGTGTTTTTATATGTAAAATGATGTTGTTGGTAATACCCACTGAGTCTGATCTTGTTCTAAGCTCATAAAAAAAACGACACAATTTTACCTCTTTTTCGCTCCACTATATTAAACTAATTAAAATTTGGGTACAGGTAGTGTAGTTATAATGAAAGGGGCCGGGGCCCATGATTTGATGTGAGTGCCTGTTAATAAAATAAGTCTATGAACTGAAAATTGACAAAACTTTGATGCACCGACCATTTGAACCGTAACTAAGATAATATATAAACATATATAAACATTTATTTATTACGGCACTTGTCCCTTTTATAGACAAGAGAATGGGATAACTCTGAAAACAACCTATTTAGCAGCGTTAACAAATTTAAGAGCTAAAGCTTCATATACTTTATAACTTTCACCCAAACTAAATCTAAGAGCATGTTATATATGTATAATTTTCTGAAAAGGCATAAATAAAATCAAGAGTATCGAAATCAACCGCAGTTTAATCTTTTATTGCAATTAAGGTGAGCGGTGCCGCGAACGTAATTCGACAATTTCTCCTACATTCCTAAACCGATTAAAATAATTTTTTGATAGGCTTTTATAGGCAACTTTATAGAATGGTACTAGCCTATTGAAAACTAAAGAAAGAAAAACATTTTTTTCTTGTGTGAAAAACAAAAAAATATATATTTGTTTTGTTTTGTATCCCAGTATCATTCTATCAAGTATTTTCTAAAAGCCTGTCAAAATATTTTCTCAATCGGTTCATAGGAGAACTTGTCGAATTACGAAATCATTTTTTTAAGCCACACCGCCACCCTTAAAGCAATTGTACAAATTCAACAAAATATATTAACGTTGAGATCCAACGTTACCGTATGTAACAGTTCATACAAAATAAGGTAATAAATTATATTTTTAAATCATACTACCTATTACACTATTTCATAATATAATATTTAGAATCAAAAGATTGTAAATAAATTGACATTTTTATTATATGAAATTAATATTTTACTCGCTTATTGTTTTGTAATATACATTTTTGTGATTTTAAGAATTTTTGAGGGAAACGATTATTATATTATATTATTTACCTACGATCACTACTGTAACTAGTCAAAAACACACTACCTGACATCTATGTAAGTTGAACTTTACATATTGTAAACAAATCGCACTGTAAACAAACCGCACGGTAAACAAAACGCACGGGACACGCAATTATAGGTGGCTTATATCGCTGACGCGGGGTTTAAAAAAACAAATGCCCCTACGTAATTTTCAAACGCTGTCAAAACTGACATAATATTTGTTGAATAATATTGTTGATAAGTAAACTAAATCCAGATTTTACTAAATAAATAAATAAATATGATCGTAGGTAAAGTATAGTACATAATTCGAGTTGTAAAGCAATTACGCACTCGCCGCTACGCGGCATCGTGCGTAA